>CAHIKZ030001358.1:1430000-1517500 GCA_903632075.3 Acanthosepion pharaonis | reverse complement strand
ATAATAAAAAAATATCGAATTAAAAAAAATCTAGTTAAATAGTAAAGTAGACTGGACTCTATACCATAATTTGCAACCATTCTATAGGAAAGAACATTTCTGAATTCCAACCAGTAGAGAAGACAACGTGAAACTACTTTATTTTCCAAGAAGGCATGTCAATTCACAGATAATAATGACAAGTAGTCTGAAGAGACTCACTTTCAGCTAAGTCATGAAAAAGGAAATGGAACATTATATATATATATATATATATATATATATATATATATATATATATATAAAGGAAGAGGTGTATATATTAAAAAGTAGTATATATTAAAAAGTAGAAGAGAGAAACCGCAAACGTTTTTGGTTGCAATGCGGATTTTTTTTTTTAAATATTATGCTTTATTTTCCATAATTTTGCAACACGGGTTTGGGGTCGCACGAACTTCTTCAGTCAAACAGTTGATATTTCCACATATTATTAAAACGAATTAATTTTCCTTATGTTTTTCGATGTTAAGCCTTCTACATGTTAAACATTCTCTATTTTGCTGACACAAATGTCTTTCTTGAACTGGCAGTGAGAAAGTTCTTCTGCTTGAAGGGTAATAAAACAAGTAAGAATGGTCTCTTAGAAAGGGTGAGGAAAGATATCTGTATTCTTATCTTTTAATGAACCCTGTGTATTCTTAGATCTATTTCCATTTTTTGTATTGTGTGTGTTTTTGTTAGTATGCGTATGTATAAGTATATTCCCTCTCCATACATACTGTCTTATCATAAGGAATTAGTACACACACACACACACATATATATATATATATATATATATATATATATATATATATATATATATATATATATATATATCTGTATATATATGTATATATATATATATATATATATATATATATATATATATATATATATATATATATATATATATGTATATATATATATATATATATATATATATATATATATATATATATATATATATATATATATATATATATATATATATATATATATATATATATATATATATATATATATATATATATATATATATATATAGTTGAGGACGGAATTATTCATCCCTACTGAATATTTGTATATTTTCATGGAAATGCAAATATTTGCAAGTTCTTACTGAATTCAGTATTTAGTTTTGAATAATTCGTGACATTTTTATAAAATTCGATCAATTATATTCATATTTATAGATTTTTCTAAAAACTGGTGCAGTCTAAAATCATTCGACACCCTCCCTTATGGAAATTATAAAATAATATGAATCAATATTACTCTATAGCAATTGTGACGTTTTTTTTCTTTCTTAATTTGGCATTTAATACAAACTCACTTTGAAAATGAAATAGTATTGGCCCGATTCTATAATATTCTAAAAGGTAGTGAAGAAGCCAATATGTAAGTGCCACGTACCACGATAACTCATTTATTCTGCAACTATGGCAAACACGGCTGAACTTGACAAGCCCTGAATGAAGAAAGTTGATGTGTAAATACAAGATGATGGATATACAACACTTTTTAAGCATTTAAATGCTCCTAGATCGACAATTTGTAGCAATATCAAGAATCTGTCTATATTTCTGGGATGAAGTGTTATGTACACTATTTACATTATTCGGACTATTGTCCTCATCTTTGTCGCCATATTTATTACAACGTTTCGGCCGTTGTACGTTCCGGCCTTCTTTAGTTGAAATGTCGAACTGAACCCTTTATCTCAAGGACACATGGCACAGTGTATAAAGGTGTTAGTCAGATCCAGTGACAGGACCCAAAGAGTGTGAGTTCAGCACCTGGTTAAGGCGGTGGAGAACTTGGAGAGGGGAATTAACAGGAGATAACTGATAACTGACATCCATTAAAAATGGCAGGAGGAACTAGAACAGTCTACCCCAGTGAGCGAACTAAAGGGTTCAGTTCGACATTCTAACCAAATGAAGAAGGCGAGAGCGAACAACGACCGAAACGTTGTAATAATAAATATGGCGACAAAGATGAGAACAATAGTCCGAATAATGTAAATAGTGTACAATATCAAGAAGTCCAACGAAACTCCTTGTGTTGAGAATAAATTAATAACTGACAGAAAACGGTTAATTTCTGAGAAAATGAAAAGAAAAAAAATGTTTGAGATTGTCGACTAAGGAAAACTCCCCAGCTTAAGGCTAAACACATAAAATACAGATTGTCTAATGCTAGAAGCTATCTAGAACAAGGGAATAAATATTGGTTTTATGGTCAGATGAAACCAAATTAAAGGTATTTGGTCACATCTCTCCCGTTATGTATGGAGGAAAGTGAATGAAGCCCACAAACCAAAAAATACACGTCCTAAAATTAAGCACGGTGGTGAGAACCTTTTGCTCTGGGGATGTTTGGCTGTTCTGAACCAGGAGAACTAGTAAGAGTACAGGGTATCGTGGAAAAGAGCAGTATTTTGATAGTCTTAAAAGTAATATAAAACAAAATGCACGAAAGCTGTTTTTAGGGCGTCACTAGAAGTTCCAATATGACAATGTCACGAAACACATGGCATGAATTGTTACAAAATAGATAACATCAGAATTAATGTATTGGCATACCCTGCACAAATCCCATTGAAAATTTATGAGTATATTTAAAGAAAAAGGGTAGAGAAATAAGTTCTTTGAATTTTTGGAGGCTGTTGCAAAGGAAGAATGGAGCAAAATACCTATCAGTGCGAGTAGTGACCTGGTAAGGAACTATTAAAATCATTAAAGGCAACAATCAAGAATAAATTTTACAAAATTGATTATTATTTGGCATTAAAACAAACATTTTGCTGGGGACATCAATGCACATTCTATTAAATCTATTCTTTCATCATCTGCAAAAAAAACTGTATGGAAGCGGATGTGAATCATTTTTCCCACAACTATATTATATATATATATATATATATATATATATATATATATATATATATATATATATATATATATATGCGCATGTGTTCCTGTGTTCGTGCGCACGCGCGTTTATAGATTGATTTGGTCAGACATATAAATTGAATGCGAATCATAATTCACAATGTCGGTTAGTCAGTCGACTGGCTGATCGGTTGAACTCTCTGCCTTTTGGCGGTGAGGAACCCGAAGGAGGCTACGCCGAAGGGCGGATTCTCTTTGGGGGAGGTAAACCGACCCTGAACCCGTTTATACGGGTTCAATGGGCATATTTTTGGCCGAGTCCACGGGCTCGGAGATCCCACGTTAAAAAGGCCTTGTGCCACATAACGCCCTCGTTGGGGGGGGGGTGACTGAATATCGTTGGTTCATCCGACTAGTAATGTCGCCCTTGTTTTGTTGGTAATATACCGTATCATAATCGTTCTGTACATTGTAGAATTTTATGCAATGATTAGACTGTCTTTATCTCAGCCAACATTTCATTTCTTTCGTTTTTGATTATTTCTTATTTTCATGTTTTCCCTCATTTTCTTTCATTGCATCTTTATCTTCGACACATTAACATTTCTTTCTTTCCTTCATTCTTTCTTTCTTTCTTTCTTTCTTTCATTCTTTCTTATAATCTACTAGCAGCATGGCCCGGCGGTGCCCGTGCTTGATTCAAAAATCGTACAACTCATACAGCAATCGCTATCACTTGCTCTTCCTTGCCTTTAAAGGAGTGCCCTTTGCCGTGCTGATGTTGCTACATGCATTACTTCTTGCCTATCTCACACTGCAAATTTTTCTAAGCTCTATACTAAACATTAAATCTGTTACGAAAAAAGAACTAAACAAAATGAACACAAAACGATCAGCTTTAAAAAAGGACTCGTAACTGGAAAAACCGAATGAAAAAAGAATGTTAACAACAAATACTTTTTCACATCCAACCCAGTTCTGCGGAATCAGAATCAACGTTGAGTTTAAACATGCGAATGATCCAAATGGAGTAAAGTGCCATGCAGATTTAAATTTTTCCCACTTGCGACGAATGCAGCTATCGATTTTTTTTTGCATGCTAGCATGCTAGTTAACATTTATGTCAGTCAGCTGTTGGCTCTCACACTGACCAATAGAATCCTCCTGCCTATTCGTGGCAGCCAGCTATAGGCTCTCACTCTGGCCAATAGAAAATGGCCTCAAACTACATGTAAACTGCCGTAGAAGCATGAAAAAATCGATTATTTCCACTATCTATGGGAGCTGGGAAATGCAAAGTCGGTCTTGGCCTTCCCGCTAACTTGGAGCATGTGCATGTAAATTTTGGTTCAAATCCGTCGAAAACTACGGCCGTGCATTCGTTACACACACACACACACACACACACACACACACACACACACACACACACACACACACACACACACACACATCCTGCCTTTTTACAGATAGAGATTTTAATTCTTTTTTGTATCTTTATTAGCCTCACATTTCCGTTTCTTTCTTTCTTCTCTTTCTTTCGTATATTTATATAGCATTTCATGTTCTTTATTTGTATGTTTAAGGACGTCTTATTTCCGTTTCTTTCTTTCTTGCTTTCATATATACACTTTCACCTTTGTATCTTTATCAAACTCATATTTTCCATTTCTTTCTTTTTTCTTTCTTTCTTTCTTTCTTTTTATTCTCATATTCCATTTCATGTTCATTCTTTGTATCTTTAAGAACGTCTTATTTCCGTTTCTTTCTTCTCTCTCTTTCTTTCTTTCTTGCTTGCTTTCATATAGTCCTTTTCATCATCTTTGTATTGTTATCCGCGTCAGATTTCCGTTTCTTTCTTTCTTTCTTTCTTTCTTTCTTTCTTTCTTTCTTTTTATTCTTCTATTCCATTTCATTATTTTTCTTTGTATCTTTAAGAACGTCTTAACGTATATTCCTTTCTTTCTTTCTTATATTCTTTTTCATCTTCTTTGTTTACTTATCAGTCTCACACTTTGTTTTCTGTCTTTCTTTCTTGCTTGCTTTGTTTGTTTGTTTGTTTCTTTCTTTCTTTTACCCCCTTTCATTTTCCCTGTATCTTCATCGTCATCAAATTACTGTTCTTTCTTTCTTTCTTTTTCTTTCTTTCTTTCTTTCTTTCTTTCTTTCTTTTACCCCCTTTCATTTTCCCTGTATCTTCATCGTCATCAAATTACTGTTCTTTCTTTCTTTCTTTCTTTCTTTCTTTCTTTCTTTCTTTCTTTCTTTCTTTATTTCTTTCTTTCTTTCTATTAGATAGGGAAAAAGTTTTAATACAACTTGCACATTTGCGTCAATACCAACCCAAAAGCACAACATATGAATGAAAAAAAAAATTAATTAAATAAAATTTTTCACTTACATTAATAATAATTCACGTGTCTGATTGTTATCGGCTGCTCCGAAATTGACTTTTGTATCATTAAAAACATTTTAATATATTTTTACATTTTAATTATATGTTATATTTTCCAACGAATTCCTTTTTTTTTTTTTTTTTTTGTAATTCCATCAAAATCTTCATTTTCTACCCTTCCACCTTAATCACTAATGAGTAACGGGGCATTTTAATTAGATGACTTGATTTTTTTAAAAATTTCCATATATTTTTTTTTTTGTTTTCTTTTCGGTTTTGGCAGTTTATTGAAGATATTTTATTGCACTAGCCTCCGGGGATGCCAATTTTTCTAAAAGTGAAAATAAATAAATGAATAAATGAATAAATCGGAAAAATTGCGACTAGTTCTGAATTATATTTTCTATAGCTGCTTCTCAAAATTTAATAGAATTTGCACAAACATTTCAAGTAATTAAGTCTTTTTGTGTTTGTTTGTTAGTATTGCACTTGTCAGATGTCATTATTATTATTATGGACTTCATAAGGTAGTCATGAATGTAGTTCACTGGCGAGGCAAAGAACCTGAGAGAGAGAAAAATAAATTTCCTTCGAAATATCTATTTATTTTTTTATGTAGGTATGAGTCTATATATGAAAGTATCTATCTATCTATCTATCTATCTCTATCTATCTATCTATCTATATATATATATATATATATATATATATATATATATATTCTTAAGTTTGTTCATGCGATGTCTGTATGTTTTTCAGTCGGCTCTTAGGCATATAACATCTATTTAAGTCTGTTCATATCTATCTAATTCTATTCTTTTCTATCTATCTATCTATCTATCTATCTATCTATCTATCTATCTATCTATCTGAGGCTTTTAGGATCGAGCTATCTATCTATTTAGCTATCAATCTCTCTTAATTCATTCATATTTATCTATCTTGCTCTCTGAGTTGTTTGATATCTATCTATCTATCTATCTATCTATCTATCTATCTATCTATCTATCTATCTGAGGCTTTTCGGATCGAGCTATCTATCTATTTAGCTATCAATCTCTCTTAAATCATTCATATTTATCTATCTTGCTCTCTGAGTTGTTTGATATCTATCTATCTATCTATCTATCTATCTCTATCTATCTATCTATCTATCTATCTATCTATCTATCTATCTCTCTCTCTCTCTCTCTCTCTATATATATATATATATATATATATATTCTTAAGTTTGTTCATGCGATGTCTGTATGTTTTTTTCAGTCAGGTCTTATGTATATAATATCTATTTAAGTCTGTTCATATCTATCTAATTCTATTCTTTTCTATCTATCTATCATCTATCTATCTATCTATCTATCTATCTATCTATCTATCTATTCTTGCAGTTTGTTCAAGCGAATATATGTAGGTATGCATTTCAGTCTGGACATATGCATAAAACAACAATCTTTTTGTGTTCATATCTATCTATCTATCTATCTATCTATCTATCTATCTATCTATCTATCTATCTCAATTCATTATATAGGTATACATGTGTATATGAAAGTTTTTATCTATTTTTGCAATATGTTCATGCGTATATATATATATATATATATATATATGTGTATATATTTTCTCTGCTCATATATTTTCTCTGCTCATATATATATATATATATATATATATATATATATATATATATATATATATATATATATATATACAAGGTGCTGCAGATATACCTCCCAGAAATGTCTTCCACATAATGGCAAGATTTTAGCTATATTAATACATCATTAGCACAAAAGAAAGCGGGAACGATAATGAAAGAAAAACAATCAGAAAATCGAAAGGAAAGAGGAGAAAAAGAAATATAAAGAACTCAAGAAAGAAAAAAAAACGATCAAGAAAGAAAAGTTTAGCTCGAAAAGGAAAGAAATAAAAGAGATATAAAGCATCTAAGAAAAAAGAAAGGAAAGATTTTAAAGAGAGGACAAAGAAAGCGTGGGAAAAAGTTGTCTAATGTTCTCTTCCTATTTGTCATAATTCCATCAATGACAAAGTTTGGGACATCTGTTTGCGCTTCTCTTTAGTTGTCTGTCATTTTTGGAAACATTCTGAATATTTCAAGTCTTTTATTCAGTAAATGGAATTTGGTCACCCTGAATCCATCAAAGAAATTTAGAATTTGGAATTGATAAATATCAAATATTTCACCTTGGCATGTGGATCACTTATAACAAATTTAGTAGTCGAGATTTAGGAAATTGAAAATGGAAAAGAATCGTTTTATCCAACGCAAGGTACTGGAAAACTAATACATTAACCCAAGAAATCGAGTCATGTTCTTAAATAGCCTCGTCTCATCTACTTTCTCATATGAATGCTAAGAATTGCAGATAACTCTCTTGATATATACTAAACTATCAGCTATATACAGAAGCTTACGGCCACGTCCCTTGAAAAACCGGTTCCCGTACGATCACCGAAGTTAAGCAACTTCGAGCATGATCAATCCCTAGATGTGATACCGCTGGGGAATTACAGATACTGTTAGCGTTGATGTGTGAGTAGTGTAATGGATAATGACTCAAAATTGTTAATCGAGTTGGGTTTGCTATATTCTTTTATACACAAATGCCCTTGGAAATGTTATGAATCCACCACTTCTCCCCTCAGCTATGGGTTAATTATTAAGAATTTTACTTCTAACCTATTATTATCCCCCCCACCAAAAAAAAAAAGAAATTTTACGATCTAAAAATATTTATTGGCTTTAAATAACCTCCAAAAGAAACATAAACCGAAGAAAACTTTTATAAAGTTAATATGATGGTGAAAATTTAAAGCAAAACAAAGAAATCGCATAAATCCAGAAAGAAAATATACGTCCAATGTCAAAAATCACAATGCACGTAAAACCTTTACACAGGCGTAGTGGGACAACGTCACTTCCTAGCGACGTCGGCCATATTGGATTTACACGCCAAACAGGTACATGTCCGCTTTGCCCGGCGTGGTAAGTGTATTCTTTCACTACAAAAATGAATCAAAGCAAGTAAAGCTATGAACAACAGCGTCTCTTAAACAAGACTATTTTCATCATATTTTCTAATCTGACGCTACAGAATCACAAAAAAAAGGATTTATTTATTTTTATTGCCAAATAAAAGAAACCCCAAATTTTCTCAAATTTGCTGCTTGAGTTAAGTAGAAGAGTGGCAAAAATAATACCAAGAAGATCTTTATGGATTTTGTTTATTTGTCTGTTTTTGTGTAGTTCTTTGAAGAAAATCATATGCTAATGCCGTTGATATTATTAGTCTCAAAGTGACAGAAAATTCATTACGGTTGGAAAACGAAGGAATACAAAAGTTTCGCGATTATTAATCTTTATCGCTTGGAAGTATTAGAAATATCTAAACACTTGTTCAGCAATATCTAGAGTGTTAGCTGTATAAAAACACTTTCGCAGATCAGTTGTTGAAAATAGATTCGTATGAATGAAGTCTGTAGAAGAAATATTCTTTGACCCTCGTGGACTGGTGCCAAAGAAGTATAAACAATGAACTGTGCCAAAATAACAGAAACCATATCACTCGAGGACCTCCAACAACAGAGAAATGTCAACTGGATATAACATTTCACTAGAAGTGAAGGTATCGATATAGTCAAGATTTTGATTTACCACCCGCCGACTAAAAGTTCGTAGTTTGCTGCCATTGACGACACGGGCTGAACACTCGAGAACAATAGGCGGTAGCATGTATTCACGAGAGGGAGAGTTTTTCCCAGACTGCACCGCGTCATTGCCAGTTGGAATACTTATTGATAAGAGAGAGAAAGGAAGAAATAAAGAAAGTAAGAAAGAATGTATTAAATATCGATAAAGAAAGAAAGTATTAAGTAGTGACAAAGAGAAAGAAAATAAGAAATAAGAAATTAAATATTGACAGATGGAAAAGAAATAATATATTAAATGATGGCAAAAAAAAAAGAAGAAGGAAGTATTCAATAGTGACAGGAATAAAGAAAGAAAGAAAGAAAGTAGAAATACGGTATTAGTGGCAAAAAAAAGCTGGGAAGAAAACAATGAACAATACTGAAAAGAACGAAACTTGAAAAAAAGTATTTTCTTGAAAAAATTGTTTTAAGAGAAAGTGTTTATAAATGTCGAACAAAAGTAACACTATATGATCGGTCAAGGAATGTCGAATGTTTCCTAATAAGGAAACCATTAATCTCACTATTAACATAACCATTTGGCTGCCCTTTTAGAGGACACTTATTATCTTAGTAAATTAATCCCAGTGATTCAACGCACGATTATGAGGTAAGAAAAATAAGCAAAACTTAAAAATATTAAAATAATTATTTATTATCTGTCTATATTTCTGAGATTAGGTACACTATATACATTATTCGAACTATTGTCCTCATCTTTGTCGCCATATTTATTACAACGTTTCGGCCGTTGTACGCTCCGGCCTTTATTGCTGTCCGTGACTAAAAGTTTAATATAGAGGTGTTTAATATTAGTGTTGTACAACCATTAGACTATATAACATTCATTTAACGTTTTGCTTTTCGTGAGTATTATATTGCGTATTTACTGCATCATGATTGATTGACAGTAACATTAAACAACGCCCGCATGAAATTTTTAGTTGCGGCCATTTGTAAAATTTACGTACTGTTGTAGTAGTTAGATTTTGCAAGACTATATATATATATATATATATATACACAGTGTAACCCGGCTATAAGAGACCCGGATATAAGAGAAACCCGGATATAAGAGAGATTTTCTCTGGTCCCAAATTAGAGCCTGTGTTAATGTATATAAAATAGACCAAACCGGATATAAGAGAAACCCGGATATAAGAGACTTCTTCTCCGGTCCCGACAACTCTCTTATATCCGGGTTACATTGTATATATATATATATATATATATATATATATATATATATATATATATATATTAATAGACCTATTTTAACGTACTTGAATATACACCTGATTTTATAATTTAATATCAATTTTATATTTTAAATGAAAACAAAGATGTATACCTATTAAACTAATAAGTATAATCATTATATATATATATATATATATATATATATATACATACTTATATATATATATGTATATATATATATATGTATATATATATATATATATATATATATATATATATATATATATATATAAATACATACTTACATATATATATATATATAAATACATACTTACATACACATATATATATATATAATCAGAACTACGGCGTTTTGCAACAAAGCTAAGATTGATATGTGAATTTGAGAGACTTAAAATGAAAATTAAATAGACATAATATGTATAGATTATTCAACCAAACATGCTTCAATAAAGATATGCAGTCTAAATATATACGCACGCACACATATACACACATAAACACGCACACAAACTCACACACACACACACACACACACACACACACACACACACACACACACACACACATATATATATATATATATATATATATGCGCGTGTGTTGGAGTGTAGTTGCTGAAACCTTGCTGACATTACCCACTTTCTTTTTACAATGATTTTTACAAGGTTCAATGACCACTCTAGGCAGAAGGCTATAGAGGAAGACGGGCAATATATTCCTGAACCCTTCCGCATATATATATATATATATATATATATATATATATATATATATATATATATATATATATATATATAATTATGTACGAGGTCTGATCAATAAGTATCGAGACCGTTGCTAGTGTAACGGAGCTATAGTACGCAGAATGAAGCAGCTTCGTAGAGATTGACTTTGAACACTGGCGCACATACACACCAAGTTATAACGTTGTCGCTTACTTCTCTTGTTTATAGGAGTGCTTGGAAGGAAAGTATGTAGTCATTTCTGTACACCACAGAGATTACATGAGACCATCGCTTGGGCTGCAATTTTATGGTGAAGCACGCCATTCACCAGGTAGGACAACTGCAAATTTTCCCCAGATTTCGCCTCTTGCAATTTTTTACTCTTTCAAAAGCAACTCCCCCTTGAAAGAATCAATGTTTGGAGACGTCGAAGAAATCCAAGAAAATGCGACAAGACAGCTGCTCGCTATCACCAAAAGGAAGTTCCAGGAATGATTTCATCAATGAAATCAACGTTGCATAAAGGAGACTACTTCGAAGAAGATTAAATAAAGAAGTTATATGTTTTATAGTTTTCTTTTTATAGAACCAGCGCTGCTAATTTTTGCCCAGACCACGTCTGTACATATATATGTATGTATGTATGTATGTATGTATGTATGTATGTAGGTAGATAGTTTGAGTAATAGGTAGGTAGGTATCAGGGTGTATGAATATATCCACAGCCTAAAAAGTAGTTCTTAATTTAATATGTATTCTTATTGTTCATGTTCTAATGTTTTGTTTTTGCGATTTAAATCCATTCCTGACTTAAGTGCATCTACAAGGACAATTTTTTGAAAGAATGAATGGTTGCTATTTGTTAAAGTGCTATTTCTTCATTAGACTGCAAAATTATATCTCCACCTTCACATCTATCTATCTATGTCTGTCTCTCTCTACATATATATATATATATATATATATATATATATATATATATATATATATATGTATGTATGTATGTATGTATGTAAGTAAAAGAGGAAAAGAGAAATAGATTGAAATGAAGTAAACAAAAAGAGTGGTGTTTACAACGTAAACCCGTCGCCAGACAGCCATATCCTGGCTTAATTTTCACACCGGGGACCATTTTCTTCCTGTCGCCTCAAAATTAATAACCCAGTGACAATAATAAAAGAATACATTTAATTGAAGCAAGAAATGTTCATAAATCTTGGGGCGTCAATAAAATTATCTCTGCGATTTTTTAAAATTTTATAGGCATCATTCGTCCATTAGCTTAGACAGATGTGTATTAGGTTCGAAATTCATACATACATGCATGAATAAACACGCATACGTATATATTTAAATACAAACATATATATATATATATATATATATATATATATATATATATATATATATATATATGTATGTGTGTGTGTGTGTAAAATTAAGTCCTGCTTATATATATATATATATATATATATATACAAAATTAAATCCAACTTCAGTCACTTTCCCCACCGACCTGCTATAGTTTTCTTTTGTGTGTCTATTTTATAAATATTTTCAACGGTAATTGTTCTGATGAGCTTTTTACCTTATATATATATATATATATATATATATATATATATATATATATATATATATATATATGTATATATATATATATAAAAAATTTTTTTAATTTAATTTTTCAATATTTAAAAAAAAATTATATATATATATATATATATATATATATATATATATATATATATTTTAATTTAATTTTTCAATATTTTTAAAAAAATTTCTTCGTTATGACACCTAAACTTTATGAATTTAAACATAGTAGTAGATTTGTACAGTTAAAATGGCTATATGTAACCGTAAGTTCTATGCTGACAGTTTCTTCTCGTGCACTTCTCGCTTGAGGAACTCTATTCAAACTTTTTGCTTCCCTGTCAAAATTGATCTTCAAAAATTTAAATTCAATGTTTTTTTTTCTCTCATAGCCAAAAACCACTTGTATTTTAATTGCTTTGATTTGGATGAAATGATTAAAAAAGAGCAAGAATACACACGTTAATAATATACTCACGAGTTTTACATTAATTACAACACGCGAAGATATTGTAAACTCATAAAAGAAATATATGTATTACAAGCAAAAATTATCATAATTTACATATAAGTACCATATGTACTTCTTACGACCTTCGAAGACGTAATTTGCTTATTCAATGCAGATCATATTAAAACCAAACAGCCATTTTTCTGTTTAAAAAGGGAAGGCTTCTTAGACTTAATAAAAATAGTTTACAATACTTTAAGCTGACATAGGGAATGGGATCCCCACAAGAAAGAGAAGATGTTCTCTCGATACGCTGCGGCACATTGACGATTATTTATTAGCTTCTTCGCAACTGCAGATCAAGAAGCAACCGATTTATTCAAATTATCAATCAGCTGACCATTCCTGATATATGTAGGGACATGTTCTTTAAAATATATTGTTTTTTGTCTGAATTTTTGGGATGAGGAATTATGATTATTTTCGCTATTTTTATTCGGACTATTATTCTCATCTTTGTTGTTGGCATCACAATGGCCTAGTGCTTCCTGAATTTGATGACATTGTTGTTGTGAGTTCAATCCCTTGGTCGGAGAGTGTGTACTCCCACTCAGTGGAAAGAGGCGAGCAATAACCGAAGAGTAGAAAATAAAATATAAACGAGTCGATATTCCTAGACATGAAAAGTGGAACGAGAACAACCTACGCCTGGAGATTAAATAAAGTGTTCAGTTCATAATTCTCTGTAGTTTACCCATATCGATATACACCCAAGGAAGGCAAGAGGGAACAACGGCCTAAACGTTGTGATAACAACAACAAAGACGAGGACAATAATCCGAATATAAATAGTGTAAATAATGTAAGTTTTACGCCATAATTATATTCTACACTGCTAACACAATCTCATTCGGGATATACTTCACCGTCTGCTTTTCGTGGCAAATTTGGTTAGATCGTGCTGGCCTTTAATAGTAGCTCCCTCTGTCCTGAGAGACGCAGGTTTATAATCCTCTTGGAGGGCGCAATTTTTTCTTTAATAAGATTTCTTGAACATTCAAGCCGGTAGATGGAAATAAATAAATATACTGCTTAATAAATAAACGAAGCGCCTACTCAAATATAAATATTCACTAAAATAACGTTTAAAGTGATAAAAAACTATACCGTTATATACGCGTTATAATTTTAAGGGGATCGCATAATACGCGAGACAGAAATTTGTTATATGTACTGCTGGTTCTAGCTTCTCATTGAGCAAAATATATATCTTTTTACTGTAATCAAATTATCTTCAAAATTACGTCTTCGAAGGTCGCAAGAAGTACGTATGGTACTTATATGTAAATTATGAGAATTTTTGCTTGTAATACATATATTTTCGCGTGTTGTATTTAATGTAAAACTCGTGGGTTAGTCCAACGTAAACAGAATGATATAATGGTAAATTTTTTGAGATTTTTTTTTTAATTTCATATATATAAAGATTTTTCTTTTGGTTGCAAGAAAAATATTTCAAAATAGAAACAAGGTTTAGTAAAATTATTGAAGACTGTTGGAAATTTGCAAAAAAAAACCCCAAAAAAACAAAACATTGAACAGAGATCAAAGAACAACTAAAAAAAGAAAATTTAAAATATTGGCAATATAAGAACAAACCGGCTTGAATAATGTTCCAAAATGAAATCTGATAAAAAAAAAAAAATCAAATCAAATCAAAGAGTATTAAGAATGAAAAGTGGATAAACCAAAGAGAAAATATCTTAAGAAACAGGTGTTTAAAATATAAACACAGAGAGAAGTTGAAGAATTCTGTGAACTTTGGATAAAAATATAAAATTAACCAAACAGCAACATTTAAAAAAAAAATATCACAAAGAGAAACATTTCCTGGACAAAGAAGAGTCTGCAAACCAATTCTGAACAGTATTTTTAGTAATAAACTGCATCACCCATAAAACTATGGGGCTTCTTTTAAAGCACTTCATGATACAAACAGATGTGGTAACAACATTATCAATTTGAATATTAATTACACATTTTAATTCGTATTGAAAGACGTTAAAAGAAGGTTTACACTATTTACCTTATTCAGACTATTGTCCTTATCTTTGTCGCCATATTTATTACAAAGTTTCGGCCATTGTACGCTCCGGCCTTCTTCGGGTGGTTAGAATGTCGAACTGAACCCTTTATTTCGCTCACTGGGGTAGACTGTTCTAGTTCCACGTGCCATGTTTAATGGATGTGAGTTATCAGTTATCTCCTGTTAATTCCCCTCTCCAAGTTCTCCATTGCCTTAACTGGGTATTGAACTCACACTCTGCGGGTCCTGTCACTGGATCTAACCAACGCCTATATCCACTGTGCCATGTGCCCTTGAGGAATTAAAAATACGCGTCCTCCGTCAGGAATCGAACCTTTGTCCATTTCATAATGTATGACGTCAAGGGTTGGGGGAGGTAATAAAAACTGCGAATAATGTCAAAGTTGAAAGAGTAGTTAACAAGTAAGAAAGGTCGAAAGACTGACGAAGTTTATATGTTGATGAATGTCAAGAAACGTCCTCATGCTCATGTTTTTTCTCTTGTACGTCTCGCCTGTGGAACTCTTTGTCGACGAATTGCTTTCCCGTCAACCCCGATCTTCACAAATATAAATGCAATGCCAATAGCTATCTCCTTGAATCCTCTTGGTGTTATTGTCATCACGCTTCAGCGTTTCCCCAGTTTCCTTCACTTGCAATAACACCTTGCGTCTTAGTGTCTGTACCAACTTTCTTGAGCTGAAATGATTAAAATAAGAAAACGCTTTCTCTGGCCTATGTTTTGGATACATTTATAAACGGTACTTTATAGTGCACTTTGTTTACCTAATAAAACTTAACAGCTCCCAAAACAAGAAGTACGGATTTTGCTGCTATCATTTGTGAGCAGTATTATTTAGGGATTATTTTTATACGTGCACATTTGGACCGGTTCTAATGATACGACTGCAAAGTGTGTACGAGATTATCAAAATTTTGAGGATGTATTCACTGTACTTTTGTCTTGCAACTCGTCCTTGTAAGTAAATCATCAAGTCCCCGTTATAATGGTGGTTTTCTAAGCGTCGCATAGATGTGGCACAAGGCCGAAAGCGTGGAGCACCCAGTGAGGATCGAACTCACTATTCAGTTGTAAATGTTTTAGGAGACAAGCTTGTTAACCATTACACAACTGCGAATTGCACCAAAGATCTTCTCAGCGTAGCATAGATGTGGCGCAAGGCCGAAATGATGGAGCACCCAGTGAGGATCGAACTCACTATTCAGTTGTATATGTTCTAGCGAGACAAGCTTGTTAACCATTACACAACTGCGAATTGCACCAAATATCTTCTCAGCGTAGCATAGATGTGGCACAAGGCCGACAGCATGGCGCACTCAGTGAGCATCGAACTCACTATTCAGTTGTAAATGTTCTAGCGAGACAAGCTTGTTAACCATTACACAACTGCGAATTGCACCAAAGATCTTCTCAGTGTAGCATAGATGTGGCACAAGGCCGACAGCATGGCGCACCCAGTGAGGATCGAACTCACTATTCAGTTGTAAATGTTCTAGGAGACAAGCTTGTTAACCATTAAACAACTGCGAATTGCACCAAAGATCTTCTCAGCGTAGCATAGATGTGACACAAGGCCGAAAGGATGGAGCACCCAGTGAGGATCGAACTCACTATTCAGTTGTATATGTTCTAGCGAGACAAGCTTGTTAACCATTACACAACTGCGAATTGCACCAAATATCTTCTCAGCGTAGCATAGATGTGGCACAATGCCGACAGCATGGCGCGCCCAGTGAGGATCGAACTCACTATTCAGTTGTAAATGTTCTAGGAGACAAGTTTGTTAACCATTACACAACTGCGAGATGCCCCAAAGATCTCAGCGTAGCTTAGATGTGGCACACGGCCGAAAGTATGGAGCATCCGGTGAGGATCGAATTTACTATTTAGTCCTAATTGATGTAGCGAGGCAAGCTTGATAACTATTACGCCAGGTCCTAGTGCCCTAAATATTTTTCTAAACTTACCTTAGATGTGGCTGATGGCCGAAAGTGTGGAGCACCTAGTGAGGATCGAATTTACTATTTGATCCTAATTGATCTAGCGATACAAGATTGCTGACCGTTACACCACGTGGAGGTGACCTAAAGATCTTCTAAGTGGAGCTTAGATGTGGCATAAGGTCCAAAAGTATAGAGCACCCAGTGAGAATCGAAGTCATTACTCAACTGTAAATGTTCTAGCGATACAAGCTTGCTAATCATTACACAACGCCGAGATACCCTAAAGATCTCAGAAGAGCTTTGAAGCACCCAATGAGGATCGAATTCACTACTTAGTCGTAATTGATCTAGCGAGGCAAGCTTGAAAAATTGTTGCACCACATTGAAGTGACTCAAGTTCCTGTCATAATGATTTCTAATGAAGTATTTATTTTACTGAAATTAATGTACTATTTTTTTTCCAAATCATCTTCTTCCTTGTCAATGCACTTGCAACAATAGTGACTATTAACCCAAGAACACTAACCATAGGTATATAGTACGCAGCGCAAATTTTCCTATTTTTAATTACAATTTTCAGTACTTGATTTTCTTAACTAAATAATGTTTTTCAGTTCCTATTAATGTTAACTCAAAGTACAAAGTTTGAAGTGCCTCTATGTAAAATATTTCAAATAAAGATTTATATTTAATGATTTTTTTTTTGATATTTTCAAAATCGGGTATAATATACCCATGGTTAGTAGAGGTGTAACTTTAATTGATGGTTAGTGCTCTAGCGTTAATCGCATAGATTGAACGATTTGAATTTTAGATAAAAGACCAGCTAATTAAAACTACGAAATTATTGAAACATTTCTTAGTCCACCTTTGTGAGTGCGTGTATATGCGCACCTATTTATATCTCTGTTTGTATCTATGTTTCACACTGTGTATGTTTAACTAGTTTACATTTTGTCTATATCTGCATACACGTATCTAATTCTGTTTCCTCCTGTCTGTGCATCAGCTTCATTGTGTGTGTGGACGTGTCGTTGTGTGTGTGTATGTATGTATGTGCTTGTAACGTATGAACAAGAACAATTGGTTTAAAATGATAGAGAAGTTAAGAAAGCGGAATAACCGTGACAGGAAATAGAGAAAATAAAAAAAAAAAGAAAGAAAAGGGAAAGAAGATGGAAACACATCGGGTTCATGAAAGAGTGGAGGAAATAGATGGAACAAAAATAGTTCAGATGTCACCGAGGAAGAAAGACGAAGGTAGGTTAGGATTAATTTTGACGATTAAATAAACGTATTGTCTCCCTCTCAAAACAGACTGACGCAATTCAATTAGAGTTTCGTTTGTCTGAAACTTTGCCACGTAAAAGATAACCGAACAGGTGTTTTGCCTCCAGCAATGTCGTCGTTAATAAAGCTTTGGAAACTTGTGAATTGTTTATTAACAGGACTTTGGAAATTCGAATACAAACACGAACGATTTCACACGTGGAGTTCCTCTTTCACGCCTAGAAATACAGAGGTTTACAAATTCTCAAACGTTCCTAAGTACATAGAAGAGAATTCTAGGTATATATATATATATATATATATATATATATATATATGTGTGTAGTACATTTTTGTGTGTGCGTGCGTGCGTATGTGTGTGTGTGTGTGTGTTAAAGGTGTTACAAACTTTCGAGTAAAAAAACTTCCAATGTGTATTTTGTTTAGTTTTTAAAAGCGTACCGTGCTAGAAACCTTTGCACTTACACACCCACACACACACACCTGCACATAAGATTGTTTTATATATATTCAGCGTTACCAATTAGCATATTTTACTTGAACTAAAGTCGTATTTTTTAAATTATTTTATGTATCTATGTGTGTGTTTGTATTGATAAGTATATAAAGTGTGCGATAGATAAATTGTCGTCCAAATTACGCCAAACTGAAATTAATACTTGCATCTTATTTTAACAGATATATTTACCAAAATTACACAAAAATGTCTTCAAATACTAAGGAGCGGATTTATTCAATAAAATCGTCATTAGCACCAAACATGGCCTCGAAACGTGTTCGGAATCTCCTGCAACTCTTCTGGACGGTCTCCTTGCTTAATTTGGTGAATGCTGCCATAATCCTTGTTTTCAATTCATATTTCGTGTTACAAGAAATTTTGTAGGTCTCTCACTCAACTGCGTCGCACACATAATAATCAAGGGTGTTGCAGTTTGTGCAGTTAGATGGTCAGATGTATTATAGGGTCTTCCAGCTCACACTCTTAACCCCGGGCAGCACTACCTCCTCAAAGCACTTGCTGTTGACCACCGTGTTGGGTGCGAAACCCTCACCAACAAATTCGGAATTTATTTTCTTATCAAAACGATCTGAGTGAACTTTCCGATCTGCCGTACCTTCGTAATCACTCTTAGACTCATCCAACTCTTTCCGTATCCTCTGCATTCTCCTCAGAATTTTTTTGTATTGGGGATTTCTGGTGCGAATGCCAAGCAGTACAGCATGCCGTTTCCCAAATTTCAAGCAAAAACAAAACACGCATGTACGGAACTGAAAGTATAAAATTGCGACAATTTACCCATCGCACCTTGTATAGATAATTGTGTATTTGGACGTCTAAGTAACACTAAAGACGACCAACAAAGTACTGCGATTAAGATTTTTATTCAATTTTTCTTGTGTTCGCATAAGTGACTGTTTATATATATATATATATATATATATATATATATATATATATATATATATATATATATATACACGATGAAATCGGGGAATTGACAGAGCGAAAGACGAATTCTAGCGTATACTTTTACAAATGTAAACAAACTCCAGACAGCCAGAGTGCTCTATTCATCAATGAAGAGCGATGTGTTAGCGTTGGCAGCTGCTATTTATAGAATTCGTCCATCTCTCAACAGTGCTCAACCGAAAGATTTTCGAGAGCGTTATAATGTCATTCCCATACAGGCTTGTTTGTGTGTCTGTATGTGTGAGTATCACATTTAACATAAAAACTTATGAAATCATATAAAAACTCATTGAAATGTCACCTTTCAGAATATATATATATATATATATATATATATATATGTGTGTGTGTGTGTGTGTGTGTGTGTGTGTGTGTGTGTGTGTGTGTGTTTATATACGGTTGTAAGTTTTGTGCTTTTGATATTAACTGAATTTTAAATGTAATTTTCACTTTCTATATTTCTAGCTTTTATTTATTCATCATTCGGTTACGGATTACTAATATAATTTGTATCGACTTATGAAGATATAAACTAATAATCCATAACCTAAGAGCTTTTTTCCTCCATATTCTCATTTACGATAGGACACCGTTCGCTCCACATTGTTGTAAACAATACACTTTTCATCGCATATGAACATTCTTTTAAAAGTGTGTTGGTTTGTTGCATTTGAGCAGATAATTGCAGCTAGGAATGCTGTCCATTTTTTTTGGAAGGCACTCAAATATCGTAGCGATTTACGCATCTAATTGTTTTCAAATGCTTTACAACGATCATATTAGATATGTGGCGTATTACGGGTCGTCTCCTACATGCAGGGTTATTTGTAATCAGCGTTTTGATTTAGTCATCATTAATGACTGCCGGCCTATCGAAATGCTTTCTGTCTACCAGATCAAATTTTCCTTTTCTGAACTTTGCTAACCACATACGAGAAGTGGAATGAATGCCCCTCTCTTTTTTCTCTGTTGTTTCAGTGGCGATATTTTTACTAACTGTAAATAAAGTGGCAAAATATATGACGAGAATGCATATCAATTTCCGTTGTGTTTCACTTTTAGCATAACTTAAAAAATCATATAAAAAGACGCATTGAAATGCCGCCTTTCAGAATATATATAAACAACCTTTGTGTTGTTTAAAAAAAACCCCAAAAAACAGGGGACATGCGTTGAACGGAAGTCATAATTCGTTGAAAAATGCACCCCTAGCCTACCTAGACATAAACTCATTTCGAAAGTAACTCAAATTTGATACAATAGTTGTTAATAAAAATGAACCCGCTACGGCCACTATATAAATGATTGGATTTCTCTGTATACTTGGAAACAAATTGTGTGTGCTTTTAAAACTCAGAAAATTAAAAAAAAGTTATTCCAAAATTCGCTTGAAAATGAAACAGAACTAGTGCATTTAATTTAATAAAAAGTTATATATATATAGTTTTAAGGTGTGCTATATTTATGGGATAAAGTACTGAATATCAGAGATAGAGCGTATTTAAATATAAATATGAACATTGAAGTCAATACTTAGAGGTGACGCTCAGTCACCACTCAGATTGTTTCAAGCCGGAATCGAAACCCGATCGGTTTAGCATCTGTCCGAGATTCTACCTCTAAGCTATCGGCGCACGACAGAGAAAAGAAAATTGTAACGTATTATATACGTGGTGTATAGAAACGCCAGTATCCAAGAGTGCTCAATTCATTACTGAAGAGCGTTGCGAAAATTGCATGAGTAGCCATTCTTTTAAAAATTACCATGTATGTATATATGTATGTATGTATGTATGTATGTGTGTGTGTGTGTGTGTGTGTGTGTGTATATATATATATATATATATATATATATATATATATATATATATATATATAAATCCCACACAATGACAAATAAAATATTAATAAGAAACGTTTATCCTTTTTATTGAAGCTTTATCATGAGATATAGAGAAAAAGAAAAAAATTCTGGTATTTTTACTTCCGTGTGGATTTTAATTGGCTAATCATTTTCCAGGTGCATTCGACTTGTTCGTTAGAATGTGTGGATGAGAGATGTAAATGACATGACGGGCCCTAACTGTTAAGGTCAGACCTGGAGGAACCAGGAGATGCAGTTCGTCAGAGCACTTTCCATCATGATAGCGGTAGAACATCAAGAGGCTGGCCACATCTCGCCTTTGACAGACGGAGGTTCTTAAATTATAATTGTTTTTATTTGTTTTGTCGTCCGATTATTGCTTCAATGATCGTCAGTACTTTTTTTACTATTTGATTTTGCTAATAATTTGGTATTGCTTATGAGTGGTTTTTCCGATGTTGCCATGATCCTTGCGTTGCTTATCTATAAAAGTCTATCATGACCACCCCATATTTCAAAACAAAGTTTACAGGAATCCTATTAACCAGCTGAAATTAAAAATCAACAAACTCATCGAGTAATGACAATTTAAAACTTCCCAAAATATTTGGTAATTATTAACGAGGTTACATTTATAAAACGATAAAAGCACACAAGCCAAATTTTACTTTCCGTCCTAATATCTCCCACATCCCTACTCCAGTTTATCGACTAAACTCATTAACCAATTAATTACACCATACATTCCAAGTAAATACAACATGAAATCAACTTGAGAATTAATCCAAATGCTAAAAATAATAATAATAATAAAAAAACGATAATGAAACCATTGCCTCACTTGAGGTTGAAGATTTATTTATAAACTAGCAGCATAACCCGGCGTTGCCCGTGCTTGATTCAAAAATCGTACGACTCATACAGCAATCGATATCACTTGACTTAAAATATTTTTGCCCTTCCTTGTCTTTAAAGGAGTGCCCTTTGCCGTGCTGATGTTGCTACATGCCTTACTTCTTGCCTATCTCAGACTGCGAAGTTTTTCTAAGCTCTATACTAAACATTAAATCTGTTACGAAAAAAGAACTAAACAAAATGAACACAAAACGATCAGCTTTAAAAAAAGGACCCGTAACTGGAAAAACCGAATGAAAAAAAGAATGTTAACAACAAATACTTTTTCACACCCAACCCAGTTCTACGGAATCAGAATCAATGTTGAGTTTAAGCAAGCGAATGAGCCAACTGGAGTAAAGTACCATGCAAATTTAAATTTTTCCCACTTGTGACGAATGCAGCTATCGATTTTTTTTGCATGCTAGTTTACTTTCGTGTCAGTCAGCTGTTGGCTCTTACGATGGCCAATAGAATCTTCCTGCCTATTTGTGTCAGTCAGCTCTTGGCTCTCACGCTGGCCAGTAGAAAATGGCCGCAAACTACATGAAAACTTCCGTAGAAGCATGTAAAAGTCGATTATTTCCATTATCGATGGGAGTTGGGAAATGCAAAGTCGGTCTTTGGCTTCCCGCTAACTTGGAGCATGTGCATGTAAATTTTGGTGCAAATCCGTCGAAAAATGCATCCGTGCATTCGTTACACACACGCACACATCCTGCCTCTTATAGATAGAGATTTCACAGAGAAATGACTGAATAGTTATAAGAAATATATGCAATAATCCATCTCTCCCTCCATTAAAACTAAAACATACTACGGAAACTACTTTTAACTTGTACTACTGAAGTTTCATTCTTTGACCAAAAAAATATATATATATATATATATATATATATATATATATATATATATATATAAAAATATGTTGTAGTGGTTCCAACGAGAGAAAAGTATGTATATTAAAAAAGAAGAGAAGAGAAGTGCCGCAAACGTTTTTGGTTGTAATGTGGATTTATTTAGAAAAATATTATGCTTTGTTTTACATAATTTTACGCTTTGTTTTACATAATTGTACGACACGTGTTTCTGGTCTCGCAACCGTCTTCAGGTAAAAGTGGAGATTTCCACATATTATTAAAAATAATTAATTTTTCCTCATGTTCAATGTTAAATATTCTCGATATGAAACATTCTCTGTTTGTGTGTTGGTAATCCGAATTTCCTTCTTGAGTTTTTATTACACCATGGAAAACCATCCAGTTGTATATATATATATATATATATATATTTCCATGGTGTAATAAAAACTCAGAGTCTAGTTCGGCTTAATGTGTCTTTAATGAACGTAACTGAAGAGTCTTACCGTTTTGGCTAAGACGTCGTGACTTCTTTATACAAATCATAAGACAGGGGAAGTAATCGAGTTGTCTCACCCCATTCTCCCCGGGTTTTGTTTTCTTCTAGTCCGACACAAAACCATCCAGATGACTGGATCTCTTGACAATTCTCTGGTATTGTCTGGGTGACAGCAGATCTGGGCTTTCAGGTGTTACGTAACAGCTGGCCAGAAGTATTTCGTCACATATTGTTTTTATCTCCTTCTTGGAGTGGGACGCTCTGATTCGGAAAGCTAATTATCAGAGTCTGTGGTAGTATGCTTTTGTTTTGAGGGAGCTATTCTGGTGTCGATTTTTGAATCGTCACTATCGGACCCTTGTTCCTCAGGAGAATCCAATGATATTGTGCCATCGTTACTATCAAGAGGGAGAAATATTGCTTCAGGGTAGAGTTGCTTCTCCCTCTGGTTTGATAATTCGCCGGCAGGGGCCAAACCTATGAGGGAAACGTTAGATTATCTCCAGTCGGGGTGATGGATGCAGGAGGGTGAGAAACATACTTGCTTTGTCGACATCGTTTCTAAGGAAAACGGTACCTAGCTGTTAGAGCCACGAATGAAGGGATATTCCAACCGATCTTCGCCTTAGAAATTGTAAAAACCTTTCGTGAGGTGCTAAATTAGCTCTTGTACACATTAACGTAGATGGCCTCGGTTATTACGTCTTTCCAATGTCTAATTGCAAGGTTTTGGTTTTCAAGTGCTAACAGTACGGTCTTCCATACTATATCGTTGCATCTTTCGCCCTGTCCATTCCCTTGTGGATTGTATGGGGTAGTACGACTTACGGTCACTCCCTGTACGAATAGAAATCTTCTTGGTCGGACATAAATATAAGCTGGCGATCCGAATATTGAGAACAGTTAGCAAAGACGGCACGGTGCCAAATTGTTCATTACTGTCAAACACTCTGCCTTGGCAGAGAGGAACCCGGACGAGGCGATGCCGAAGGGCAAAGCTTCGTTCGGGGTGGTAGACAGGCCCTGAACCCGTTTATACGGGTTTGAATAGAATATTTTTAGACGAGCCTACGGGCTCGGAGAACCCACGATATACTCAGCCTTGTGCCACATACGACCCACGAAGTAGGGGGCGTAAAATATAACAGTTAGCAAAGACAGCGTATGACCATTGTTGCACTTACATATGTACAGTGAAAGGCAAAAGGGACTCGCGAGTACTCAACGACAGTTAGTAGTTATTTGTTTGGGGACTTAGATGGAAGAAGGTCCTTAAATCCAAGCCCAGCCTCTCAAATGGCAGTGTAGCTTTTAATAGGGTTTCTGGTTCGGGTTTGTAGAACCTTGGCTTTATTCGAGCGCAAATCTGACAACCGTCTTCGTTATTCATTTCACGTCCTCAACTGAAAATAGAAAGTTCCGGCTTCGAACCATCTGCATCATCCTCGTGATGCCTGGATGACAGATCTTTATGAACGTAGATCTTTGGTGCTGTTTATTGATCCACACACACTTGACAGCACGTCCGCCGTTGCATTTTCCTTTCAGGAACGATAGAAAACAGGAAAGCTCTACTCTCCATTTTCTATCTTTATATTTTTATTTTATTTTGCTTGACGTCTTGGGATTAAACATAAAAGAGACTGACTTTTGGTCAATGATGAACGTAAAGCAGTGACCAATTCAGAAATGCCGCCATTTTTTAGCATCATGTCTATGGGATAAACCTCCTTTTCGACAGTTGAATGTCTATACCCAGATTTTGACAATATTCTGAAGACCGATAACACGTCAACAATGGCATGGTGGGAATCGTCGTTCTCTACTTCTAGGGGAATGTTAGGATTCACCAAAGTCACAGGTGAGTTGGCAATATTTCTTTTTAACCCTTCATAGGCTTTAACGGCAAAAGAAGGTAACGGAAATTTGGTCATTTTCATAAGCAGGTGTATTTTTTTCAGAAAAGGACGGTATCCATTAAGAATAATGAGTGAACATAGCCATGGTTTGTCGCATGGTGGCTATGGCGTTAGGAATGGAGAGTTTTAACAGTGAATTTAGCTTTTTAGGGTCCGGCTTCATGATTCCTTTACCCTTATCCAAGTAGTTAGATGGTTGTCGATCTATAAGAACTCTTGTCATAGTTGAGTGAAAGATTATATTTCTTGATAGCCGCCCAAAACTGTTTTAGGTTGCAATTATGGTCGGCCCAGCCATGGCCGCACACTGTCATTATCTATGTCGATAAAGATGCCTTGTAATCTTTCTTCAAGAATTATTTTATCGAGGACCCTCTGAAAACTAGAAACCCTGTTAGTGACCCCAAACAGAATCCGTCCAAACTGATAAAGTCGTCCACAGGTTTCAAAAGCTGTATAAGGCTTTTCTTTAGGGTCTATAACTACTTGGTGGTAAACACTCCTTAGGTCTAATGTGCTAAATATTATTTGGTGATCTTGTTTATCATCTCGTCAATAAGGGGTATAGGGAATGCATCCAGGAGGGTGTACCTGTTTATAGTTTATTATTATTATTATTATTATCAGAGAAAGTTATTAATACTTATACCCTACATTTTGATCTTCTCTCTTTTCGGTTATTTCTTCTCTTAAAATTCTTGTTATTTCTGCTTAAATAAATGTTTTCTCTCCAAGAGAATATTTTCGAGATTTGGTGGCCACTTGTTTACAGTTTATGGTTAAGTTTTCGAAAAGAGACGGGTATTGTACATTTATAGAGACCAACACACAGATGTTCAACGCTGGTTTATAACCCCTAAAAAGGGAGGTTAATACTTGAATGCTGTTTGAGAGAAAATTAGGTGTTAGTATAGTTAGTTTGATCCAAATCTAGGCCAGCCAAAATGTATTCTCTATCCCACGAAGAGAGTGAAGCATTCGCCATAGCCATCTTACTATTATAATGTAATGAGCGAACATAGCCATGGTTTGTTGCATGGTGGCTATTGTGTTAGGAATGGAGAGTTTTAACAGTGAATTTAGCTTTTTAAGATCCGTCTTCATTATTGATTTAACCACAACATATCCAAGTAGTCTGATGGTTGTCGACCAAAAAGAACTCTTGTCACGGTTGAGTATAAAATTATATTTTTTAGGTTCCGATTGTGGTCGGTTTGTTTTGGTCGCTTCAGCCGTGGCCGCACACTGTCACATTATCAATGTAGGCAAGGGTGCCTTTTAGTTTTCCTTTGAGAATTATTTTATCGAAGACCCCCTGAAAACTGGAAAACCCGTTAGTGACTCCAAACGGAATTCGTCAGAACTGATAAAGTCGTCTGCAGACTTCAAATGCCGTATAAGGCTTATCTTTAGTGATTTTCTAAGCCCGGCTTAGATGTGGCACAAAGCCGAAAGTATGGGGCACCTAGTGAGGATCGAACTCACTACTCAGTCGTAACTGATGTAGCCAAAGGTTTCTAACCATTAGGTGAGGTGCCCAATAAGGCTTATCTTTATGATCTATAGCTACGTGGTCGTAAGCACTCCTTAGGTAGGTCTAAGGTGCTAAATATTCTCTATTTGGCGATCTCGTTTATAATCTCGTCAATACAGGGTATAGGGTATGCATCCAGAAGGGTGTACCTATTTATTAGTTTGATAGTAGTCTATGACCATCCCTTTTTATTATTATCAAAGTACGTTATTAATAACGTCCTCTATGGTGATCTGATTTCTTCCATTATTCCTTCTCTTAACATTCTTGTTACTTCTACTTGAATAAATGTTTTGTCTTCAAGAGAATATTTTCGAGGTTTGATGGCCACTGGTTTACAGTTTCTGGTTAAGTTTTCGAATAGTGAGTGGTATTGTACATTATAGCGGCGAACCCATATCTATTCAACGGTTGTTTATGGCCCTCAAAAGGGAGATTAATACTCGAATGCTGTTTGAGGGCATCTTGGCACAGTATGACATCGCAGCAAAGATTTGTCCTCATGAAAAATTTAGTGTTATTGTAGTTAGTTCGATTCAAATCTAGGCCGGCCAAAATATATCCTCTAACCTGGGAAGATAGTGTAGCGTTCGACATAGTCACTTTACTAATACAATGTGCTATTTTAAATGTTTCTTTTTTTGCAATATCAGCACTAATAAAACTCTTTGAGCTTTCTGTGTCAACTAGAGCAATCATTTCTACCTTGTTTATTTTTATAGTTAATATAGCCTTTTAAAGACATTTAAGGTTTGCAGTTGATACAGCATTAGTCGTGAGATGTTGTGAGTTTCCCGCGTGTCGGTGTATGAATCAAGACAAACACAGTTGTAGAGGAAAATACTGGTATATTCATAAAAGCAATTAACAATAGAGTGATTAGTAGAACGAAGGTTGGTTAGTACGAAACAATATCCAAAGTCTATAGTCCAACGGTATGTAACGGGTAAACTTATCTGGACTGCTGACGCTGACTCTCTCTCTGACGCTCTGTCACTCTCTCTCCAGGGCTGACTTATATAAGAGGGACCAGTCCATTACTAGTTAGAAGGTGGGTGCGCCCCAACAAGTCGCAATAGGAGCATTCGAACCAGGTGAAAAAAAAGCTTGTTCGACAAACCTTAGAGAAATGTCCTTTCTTCTCGCAACTGTGGCATTTAGTTCCCTGGCTGGGCAACACGACCGGGGTGTTTTGAGGTCTGGATGCAGCACTAGCAATGTATGCAGTGTCCCCCGAAGACAGAAAAGTTTGAACTGGCGGAATAGGGGCAGAAATGACGATGTCTGTTTTTTTTTCTCTTGTTTGGGTCATTTGAACTGATGGATTAGTAGGAGTGTGAGTACTTAGTGCAGCCTCTACAATACTTGTTTGTAGGTATGAACAAGATTGCTTTTTTGCCATCTCCAAGGTAAGTACCTGCTAATAAGCGCCAGCTAAATCTAATTATTTATTTTCCAGCAATCTTTGATGGATATAGTTCCATTCTATTCCATTTATAAAGGAGTCTCTGATAAATTCGTTCGTTGGCTGATCTGCTGTCGTCGTTTGAAAGTCACAGTCTCAACTTAAGATTTTTAAGCGCGGAAGATACTGATCTAACCCCTCTTCAGAAGATTACCATGTAGTTGCTAATACATACTGGGCAAAGATTATGATTCATCTCTTCATAAAAATCCTATCTAGTAAGTTTTTCAGTGAGAAATATTGGTATGTACGGATATGGAAACATAGTGCATTAGCAGGTTAAGTCTCTCCGTATCAGTAATAAGAGTGAAAGAATTGTTTTCCATCGGAAGCAAGAATCTCCCAAATAATCGTTTCCAATATTGCCAGGCGTTAGTAGAAGACAGATCTGCAGAGTCTAAGTCGAGACGTTCTGTATTTGTCTATAATTACGTTCAATAAAAGTATTTGTCCATAATTACGTTCAATAAATTGTAATGAAAATTTGGAGTCTAGTTCGGTTTAATGTGACTTTAATGAACGTAACAGAAAAGTCTTTCCGCTTTAGCTAAGACAGCATGACTTTATACAAATCATAAGACAGGGGAGGTAATCGGGTTTTCTTAAGACACATGGGTTCAATTCTGAGTTCAACTTTCAGTAACTTTTATATGGCTAACTTGGAAAATAATATTTTTAAATAACTCTCCATCTACTTAATATATCTTGATGATATACTCATAGTTAAAAAAAAAAGCATTGACGAAATACAAGAACTACAAAAAGAATCCGAAACAAACTCTGTCCTTAAATTCATATATGAACTTCATAATAAAATTTCTTTCCTTGATATATTGATAGACACCAATAATAATAAATTCACTACCTCATCATATAAAAATTCACTACAATAAACTCGTTCAATCTTAATAATAGGAGTGAATATCTTAACAAAAACAATTATACAAAATTTAATAAACCATGCAAAAGTTAACTTCTCCATAAAAATATTTTCTACACAGAATTAAAAAAAAAACATTAAGTAAATTTTCATTAATAATGAATTTTCCTAACTACAGCGTTGATGAAAAATAAGACAATCTATTAAAAATTTTAATATAAATCAAATAGAATATAATACGTTCTCAAATAACCCAAAACACATCAATCCTTTCTATCTTAAGCATGTGCATCCTAAATATAAACAAGACGAAAAAGGCCTAAAAAACAAAAATACTAATATATTCCCTATATACCCCAGTAGAAAGATAAAATCAATTATATTGTATACTAAATCCAGTACTAATAACATAATCATCCGCAATAACTCCTCTCCACCAATTAACGTATTAAAAAAAACAAAAAAAAAACAACATTATGTACCAATTTAAATGTCCCTTGGGGGATTGCATCTCCGACAAAAAAAGTTATATATATTGGTTATACAACAAACACGTTAACTAGAAGGCTCACTCTACACTGAAATGTTTTATCATCTAGAACTGAAAAATCATCAGTTACCTCCCTTTAAGTTCTAGGAGGCATAAAAACACCGTTTTTCCGTCAGTAGACATGTAGCCAGAGTAAAGTGCTATAAAACTTTGGTATAACTTTATTCACTGGTTCTGTTCTTACTACACATCTATTACACAACATCTACAAACACATTCATGTTCACATTCACAATTTAGAAGAATATTAGTTGACAATACATGTATACTTCACAAAGAAAGTAATAAGCAGAAACTACAAATTCTCTAAGCTCACTTAATAAAAATAATTATGAATATAGTACAAATGTTCTGAAATGCTTATAGTACATAGTTTTTTAAATATCTAAGTTACAACTAATAATTTGAAAATAAATATATTATATCCTTCTTTAATAAGTCATCTCCCTTACATTAAAATTTTTAATTTGTGGTTACGTTCACGAGCATAATTGTAATAATTTATCGGAAAAGAATTTGTCTTACAGCATAAATTTAAAAATCAGCGTATGTGTCTTTGCATATGACTTGAAATGTAAACGGTTTAAACATAAAAGAAAAAACTTATTTCTGACAACTAAGACAAATTCTGATGATGATATTGGAAAAAATATCGAAAGTACTCGAAAAAAATCAATATAATCACGGTACCAGTCTTGCTGTTTTTAACCATGAAACAAGAAAAAAAACTTATACGTGATTCCGAAAGGATCTGTGTGCATGTATAAATGGTTTAATCAGGCATGTTTAAATGAATATATATATATATATATATATATATATATATATATATATATATATATATATATATATATTCATTTAAACATGCCTGATTAAATCATTTATATATATATATATATATATATATATATATATATATATATATATATATTCAATCATAATTCTTTTTTTCTTTTGTCATAATAAAATTACTAAAAAAAAAAAATCACGCCTCACATTTTTAACCATGTATAATAATTTTTTTTTTAAAGTACAAAAAACTACTTTTTTTAAATAATTTAAAAATTTATCAGGAGTCGCCTCAAACTTTTGAATAGTATATATATATATATATATATATATATATATATATATGTGTGTGTGTGTGTGTGAAAAGTGTATATAAATATAAATAAATATAAGTATGTATAATTATTTATATATTATATACGGGTACTTATTAGAAAGCGCTCAATATCAGAGATAGAGCTAACATAAACTCACATCTATCCAACCAATATATATATATATATATATATATATATATATATATATATATATATATATATATATATATATATATATATCATATGTATATATACTATATATATATATATATATATATATATATATATATATATATATATATATATATATATATATATATATATATATATATATATATGTATGTATTATTTTAGCGTGCAGCTGTGTAATGCTTTGCATTTACTAGATATCGGAGTGTCGTACCAATAAACCGGGTTAATCAGGTTAAACCGTGATACATACTTATTGATCCAGGCAAGGACAAACGCATTATTGACAGTGTTGTGGATTGCTTTCCGACAATAATTACTGTTAGCACTTTTTAATGATATACTGAATTTCTAGTTTTATTAAATCAGATCTTATGAAAATCCGAGAATATAGTGATGCGTAGGTGGTGCCTGGTTGATCGTCCGACAAAGAGAAAGAAAGAAAGAAAGAAGTAGCTGAGAGCACGGAATAATAGATATCAATTGCAAGTCATGTCCAAGTCACCGTCTTGATTAAAAGTGATTGATATAACTTAATTATTTTTATGAGGACGTCAACTTGCAGCTAATTAGGAAGCTAATTAGACGTTAGATAGATTGGCAGAAAAACACATACACGACTCTAGATGTGTACACACTCACTCATAATAGCGTAGAATGTCAGGGATTTGAACATTTCATACGGGTGTATTAATCGAAGAGTGACGCACCGTAAGCACAGACGAGTATGTCTGCTATTCCCATTCGGTAAATTGAGCTAAGCATAGAAAGGAAACAGTTTCCAGAAAAATGGTGACATTCAAGTCGAAATAGATTATGACAAGCAAATACACACACACACACACACACACACACACACATACACACACACATACTCACATATATAACAATAGCCTTTTAAGATAAACTATATTTATGTGTTTATGCTCAATATCAGGGATATAGCGTATGTAAATATAAAAGTGACAATTAAAGTTGACCAACCAGCAAAGATCTATTTCATGTGCTTAAACGCAAACGTCAGGCCATATATCTATCTATCTATCTATCTATCTATCTATCTATCTATCTATATATATATATATATATATATATATATATATATATATATATACATACACGTGGCCTGACGATTGCGTTTAAGCACATATATATATATATATATATATATATATATATATATATATATATATTTTCATTTCAACCTTTGGAAGTAAAGTCTGATGATCCAGAGCCCTGTTAAAGGGGTTGTGGTGAAATAACTTATTACATGGAACCTTAAAGTGGTCTGTTTTTATTCAAACATATCGGCTCTGAATTTTACATTGAGCTTTCCGGATATCATCCTCCTTGGGTCTACCCATGCGGATTACCTAGTTTTGCATATACTATATATATATATATATATATATATAATTTAATGATGTATTGAGCTTTTCCTTTGATGTGTATACGCACACACACACACACATATAGTGAGTAAAATTTGTAATTTAGCTGATTGATGTCATCTTCAGCATTGCGACTTCAGAGTTTCGAGAACGGGCCTGCTCGTCCACTCTTCAGGGGATACCAGCAATTATCTGTAAACAATGCAACGATGCACGGCTTCTGCATGTGAGCATACAGAAATCATAAATTAAGCACATAACTTTCTCTCTCTCTCTCTCTCTCTCTCTCTCTCTCACACACACACACACACACACACACACATATATATATATATATATATATATATATATATATATATGTAAAATACTTGTAATTTCGATGGGGAATTTTGGGGTGCATGTATTATATTACTGATGACATCTAGAAGTGTTGGGATAACTGTTTGCCCCGTTTAGGGGTGTGAAGTCTATATAGACGGCTTTTTTGTGGAAAATGTATTCTATGCGTTACCGCACTTGGCTTTGCGTTAGGAGGCGCTCGTTTGGGTCATGTGACTGGGTTACTTTAACCAGTTCTTTTATCCGTTAGGCCATGTGTCTCAACGTTCTGTGTTCAATACCTGGCCACAGCAGAGGTGAAGAAAATCTTGGAGAGTTGAGTACATAAAGGTAAATAACTGAAACTGAGATATCCAAAAAAATCATGCCGAGTGGAACTAGAACAACCTACCTCCTGTGGACTAAATAAAAGGCTCGGTTCCAAATTCTAACGTATATCACCTGAAAAAGGCCGGAGCGTACAACGGCCGAAAAGGGATAAATATGATAACAATTATGAAGACAACAGTCCGAACAATGTAAATAGGGTACAATAATTTATGTTTGAGAAAAGGTTTATCTTGATTCTCATTTCTTGGAACATTCGATAGAGAATGTTGATGTCTTATTGAAGATCATTTTTATTCCGATATGAATACCTATGTCATTACCGTGCCCAGTTCCTTATCATTACATGGAGTGTAAACATGAATGGTCACTTAGAGTAACCAAAGAGGTTTTAACTTACTGCCGAAGCCAATGTTTAGCGAGTGTGCTCGCTTGTTCTTACTTCCTAGCCAAATGTCTCAAATGAGACATATTCACTGAGATTATTTTTTGTATCGGAGTTACAGAATATGTAGGCTAGACAAAGATATCGAAAGCTATCATACAGAAAATTGACTACCCACGAATGAGCACGGAATGCTGGCAGTGATGGTTTAAATGTGTGTACGTTTTGAGACATTGAAAAACGCGCGAAAACCAGCAGTTCAGCTGTGGCAGCAAATGAGTCCAGATCTTTGATGTTGCTCTATCCCATGTTACTTATGTCGTAGAGTTAGCAGGGTGTCTATCGTTATTTAGAGGATGATTAGCTGACCGACCTGATAATGCCCATTCTCCTTACCTCTCTTATCCTTTTCTTCCACGAGATGACGACCACCCCTGAAATAAAACCAGTTGAAAGAAACTAGAAGAAACTAAAATTGACGCTACATAATCGTCCTGCTACAATTTATATCATGTTTTTCTTTGAACAAAGCTAAACTATTAAGTAATGATCAGAATGTAACCACTCTTTCATTTACTCGTACTTTTAATTATTGGACATTGTTCATGAATTTGACTCGGATTCCACACCTCGGGTAGGAATAATTTATTTTGATAATCGAATTCCACAGAAGTTTTACTATCTTTTAATAGTAATTCAAAGGCTCACATTGCCGTCAGGACGTGAGGTGAATTTGCAAAGCTGTTGACATTGGCGGTAAGGCGCACAGAAAAGTTAAACATGGCCGATGAGACTACGAGATGTGTGGACAGAAACGATAATCAGCGTGATGTGCCGTTTCAAATTCTCACCGTACTATTTTTGTTCACTTAGTCCTTTTAACAGGCCAACTGAGTGTTTAAATAACAGGCCAACTTGTGTTTTCTAGCCTTCGGTGACAGCCAATCTAGGAGAAGGAAAAATTCGAATATAACTGGGTTCACAGACTAAGTAAATAAAATTTCCTGATAATTCACTGATTTTTTTGAAAAATTCCACTCAAATTCTATGACTTAATGACATCCAGTAACAAACAACAATAAGTATAATTACTTATCTTCTTATATATCCCAATGACACTACCTTTATTCACATAGTTTTATGTATATTTAGGCAGGATATCGTCATTCAAGCATGTTTCATTGAATAATATAGATATATGTGTTGAAGGAGACAACTCTCCCCTAACGAATCATTGACTCTTCATAGTAAAATGGTAGTATCAGACAAAAAACATGGCGGCTAGACAATACACCACTTGTAGACAGTAAATTGTTTATCCAACCCAAGACTTTTATCTTTTATTTCTTATCTCTTTACTTTCCCGTTTTTTTTGCCCTTTTTTTAAAACTCACCCTTCCCTCTCTAAATTCGACCATGTCTCTCACACTATCCCTCACCACCTTATATAAGCTTAATACTGCCCTTCAAAAGTGTAAATTTTAAATTCATTTTTTCACCCTTGAAAGTGAATTCTAGAGAAAAATAAAATCTCTGCTGAAATAAATTATAACTAATGGAAGCTTGTTTGAAAAGTAAATTACACACACACACACACACACACACACACACACACATATATATATATATATATATATATATATATATATATATATATATATATATTGTCATCTACAGACAGACGGTTTCTCTGTATCACAGCTCATCAGTGTGACCAGACATTCGATTGCCTCTAGCTAGGATCGAAACCCGACTGAATCAGCATCAGATTCTACCATTAAGCCGTTGGCGCACGGTAGGGATCAAGGTGAATTTAAGTGTATTTATTTTTAGATAAACACACAGTGACTGAGAGAACTCAATTCGATTTACCGAAGAGTCTTGCATTATTAGCCGTAATAGTCACTGTTTTATATATATATATATATATATATATATATATATATATATATATATATATATATATATATATATAATTTACTTTTCAAACAATTTTCAATAAAAAGGATAAAATAAGAATGCCATTCGATGCATGTTGCATAAGAAGATATCCTGATTTTAAGCCGGAAAAAAATGATAATTCTCTGTTTAAAATGGTTGATTGTGAACCGCGTAAAATTTACGTTTAAATTGGAACCCTCATTAAATTGAGTAAAAACAATACCTCTACTAGACGTGGATCATACGATCGTGTCCTTTTTTGTTTTCAAATGACTTCGCATCGAGTTAATCAGCGCTATACATTCTTACTTAAATACTTTTATTCTCACTGCTTTTGAGCCAGTGCTTCAGTTTAGTAATTGAGTAGTTTCATTTAGTTTAAGAAAGATTGAATTTTCATTTCAATCCTGAGAAGTTAAAAAAAATCATCAGAAGCGAAAGCAAATAACTTCAATTCTAATGAAATGTCTTCCTTTCACATCATGTAAAGTTAATGGAAAATTGCACGCAATTTTTTTTTATTTAATTTTACATCTCTATTCAGATAACAGATACTCGCACACCGCTGAAAATGCCATTTATATATTTGGCAGTATGAAGACGTAGAACAGGAAAAATAAGTGAATATTCATTAGGTTAAAATTACTTTAAGAAGAATATAAAAAAAAAATCAAATTAAATGTTACTGGAAAAAAGAAGCGGTCATGATCATGTGTATCTCTGTCAACTGTCAATAGTAATCGCGATTTCTGCTCGTTCAGACAAAATAATTCAAATTAATTTCAAGTTCGTGTCTACTCATTAATATATACGCAACAGCCAAGTAATTAACTCGAACTTAATTCAATCAATTTCAATAAGGTGAGAAGACATATATCTACGCAAAGAAGCAAGGTGATCTCGCAAATCTGGGGGAAAATTGTTTACTTGTACGAAATCTCCCCGGAGAAGGCTGCGCAAAAAAAAAAAAAAAAAATGTCTCAGTATAATTTGAACAGAGAAAAATATGTTTATCAATGATACATTATAGCTACGACAGCTGAGGTCAGCCTATTTGTTGTCAAATATATATATATAACCCCCACCGTTTTGTCTGTTTGCTGTTTGAAATGGTAGCGTGTCTGCCTGCGAACTTGATGAAGTTTAATGTATTCTCTCCTCCCGGTTTAGAATATTGGCGCGAAAAATATCCACCTGCTCCAATTGTGTTCAGTAAATAAGCCTTCTCGTGTGATGTACCGTGACTTTTTAGTGCGTGGCTGATCATGGATTTCCACAATTTCCTATTCTTTCTAGTTGTAAGCAAAAATCGACTACTTACTACCTTCCTATCTCTGACAATCATTCTTCTTACATTCATATATACGAACACGCCAGTTATGAACTGTGAGTGTCAAATTCTCCAAGCCCTCTTGTTATGCGTTGTAGATATTTCAACAATTTGAACGAAAGAATACGGCTCGGCAATTCTATTTTCCGTATCAATAGTCGTTTCATAGGTATATCCCCATACTTACATGGGATTGTCACCTCTTATCCAGATGATAGTCGTGCCCTCAACCCTCGCCTCATTTGTGATGGCTTCTGTCTTATTTCGGCGTTCATGAACCCTAAATTGACTCTTGAGACCAGCATTCGATTTTTATAGGTATATGACAGATAAACTCAGTATCCTTGATTGGTTTGATTGGATCATCAACTCTCCTGTGTACGAACATATATCTCCTCAGTTCAGATGTTGAAACCTCGATGAAAATAACAATGGTATTGTCACTTACTTTTGGTTGCTATGATGACCTTTCATAAGTTGCCCTTTACATAAGTTACCCTCGAAAACGGTATGCAGTCACACACACCACATTTACAAGACTGCATATTAATTGACAAATGAGAATGAGCGCATCTTTTGAGATGACGCTTAATCTGAGCATGCCTGAAAAGTTCAAGCTCAAAGGCGTTGCGCGCCTCCATTATAAAGCGCCCCCACTCTGTCCATACATACGTATGTGTGTGTGTGTATGTGTGTTATTTTTACGGATAAAGAGAGAGACATATCAATAAGTTCACTTTCTGAAAACGTTACTTTGAATCCAAAATTGTCACAGTATAATGTTCGATCTAGAGGGGTAAGGGCGAATTTATAACGGAGGCAATTATATTGAAAAATAAATATTTCCTCCATAATACGAAGTTTTTTTTCTTTCATTTTCAGGCTGCTTACATATCTATCTGAGTTTTTATTTATATATCTCTATATTTACCAATACATGATCTATCTATCTATCTATCTATCTATCTATCTATCTATCTATCTATCTATCTATCTATCTATCTATCTATCTAGTCGTGAATTTGTCCAGCAATTCCTCTCTAATTTTTCATTTATTCGAAAAAGAGATTGATTATTGGACTTAGCGTTTGGATTTGTCCAAATGATTTTTCGTTTCAAGCGGTTTTGGCAAATCTATGAACTATTTTCAAGCGTTTTGGTTACGTAAGCCGTTGTACAAATACGTTCATACATGCATACTGACAGACAACCCCCCAATATATATATATATATATATATATATATATATATATATATATATATAATTATTCATTTAAAAATATGATTCCATCGCTACATAAGAGTTCTCATGTTTCAAAACAAGAGCCGAAAACTTCAATATAATCATTTGAATTAAATTGAATTAAAGTACCAAGCTCTGTTCCATTTTCAAACGAAATGTTTTTTGGAATAACTAATTCTTGAAATTTATGCGTTTTATAAGCATATTCATTATTAAAATTAAAATTACTATGGTAACGGCTAGAGTAATTATTCAAAAAAAGGTGGGGGGCGTAAGGGTTAATAATTTGTATCAATATCTCAGTTTCATTCAAAGAGGTTAAGTCAGGGTAAGGTTGGGGTGTGTAAATTCAAAGCGGAAGATGACATCGTTTAGTCTGGTTAAGTGTCTATGGAGATTTATTTATTTTTTTATTTTATTTTTTTTTTTCCCTGAAAGGGTTCTGTGTATATAAAAAAACTGTCAAAATTCGCAAACATTTGTTTTTTGGACGACTCATAAAGGTTTTTTTTTATTGGGTAGGGCTTTTTATGCTTTTTATTTAGACTATGAAGTTTAAAATTTGTATTTATTATTTTATTGTTTGTTTGTTTTTTATGTTAATTATTCAATGCGAAAATTTGATGATGTCGACAAAAAGAAACGTATATCATATTAGTATTAGGACTCTCAATGGATGAGATAGTACACTGGTATACCACAGATTTTACGCGGCATATATTTTCCAATGGGATCGAGCACTGTTTTTTTTAAAAATAATAACAAAAATACTAAAGAACTTTGGATTATTTACCTAACGAGTTCTTTCCTATTTTCTAAATATTTTCACACACACACGCACGCACGCACACAGACACATATATATATATCTTGGGATGAGAATGAACATAACCTGGCAAATATACATGTATAAGCGTTTGTTTCAATAGTCTGGACGTATGTCTATTTTTTATGTTATTCTTGTCGAATTCTATGATCGATTTCTTAAAGATGATATTAAATTCATTAATGAAGGCGCGGTAGTTTTTTTTTTCATTACTTTATTTTTCCCAAGTACTTTCAATCTCATCCGAGATCATCTTCAGGAGTGAATTGCTAAGAAAAAATGATTAATGTAGTTGTGATTTTTTTGTAAATATGCATGAAACGCGCGCTGTTATAATTATTTGAAACACGTATGAACGCGCTCTGTTATAATTCATTTTAAAAATTAACTATGATTGTCAATGGTTTTATCTAAGGGAAATAACGATAATTTATATAATTGTAATTTAAGCATTTTAAAAACATTGCTATTATAGAGATTTTAAAACATTTTTGCTATACTCATAAATAACCTTATTTAGTTTTGGTTGTATGTCTGGTGTCGAATGCTGGTGTAAACAAATTAGTGCTCGATGAAATATTTAGTTACGTTTATTTTAAATAAAAAAAAAACAATCCCGTATAAAATAAGGATTGTCTTATCATTGCACCAAGCAGACATATTTAACAAAATTTAACTCATGTAACGTCAGTTTTAACTAAGAACATGAAGATTGCTTTGTTCATGAGTTGTGCTACCGATGAGGAGAAATATATATATATATATATATATATATATACAGACACACATGCATAAATTTTCGTCTAAATTACGCAAAAATGAAAATAAAACTGACATCTCATTTTAACAGATATATTTACCAAAATTACACAAATATATCTTGAAATAGTAAAGAGTAAACTAATTCAATTAGATCGCCATTGGAAGCAATCAGGGCCTTCAGACGACTTCGGAATCTCCGGCATCTCTTCTGGGCGGTCTCTTTGTTTAAGTTGTTGAATTCTGCCATTATTCTTGCCTTCAATTCAGCTTTGATCCTAGAAGGAGTTTTGTTGATCTCTGGATCAACTGCGATCCACACATAATCAAGTGGGTTGCAATTTGGGAAGTTAGGTAGGGAAATGTAAGCAGTGATGCGGTCGCAGAAATTACCTGACAGCAAACACTGGTTTCTCTTGTTTTTGTGGCATAATGGAGACATAGGATCATCCAGCAGCCACCCTCTTGACCCAGGGCAGCAATACCCCCTCAAGGCACATGACGTAGGCCTCTGTTCTGAGTCTGAGGACCAGTTGGAAGATGAATGTTGGCAGAAAGTCGACATTATTAGTGATTACTCGAAACATCATGATGTTGACTGGATATGCCATCCAACTTTTTCCCGAATCCTCAGAAACACACCCTGAAATGTTCGTATCAGAGCTTCCGGGGGTGAATGTCTAGCAGTACAGCATGCCGTTTCCAAATATCTGGCGGAGTGAATTTCGTCAGGGTACTATTTTCTCACTGACACTGCTATCCTGTGCAGTCGACAAAATTAAAAAACCCAATTTACCCATATATATATATATATATATATATATATATATATATATATATATATATAGGTAACTATACTCGTTTCGAAAAACCTTCGAATTTTTGATTTGCCAATAATCAAATCAATCTCGAAGGAAAAAAAAATGGTTTTAAAAAAAGAAAGAGCTAGAAACATGAAAGTCTGTCGTAAAAATCGCACAGATACAGGTTTGAAGCCCAAAGAAAAAACCCCGACACGAGTACACACCTAACTAAAAAGAGCTCAATACAACCGTAGAGCAGACCTTTTGATTTTAATTATCGCCTATAAATATGCTGTTTCTCTTTTGCCTCTTTAGCCAGCTTTCTCTGACGATCCACTTAGGTGAAACCTGGGTAGGTTTGTCTGGTTCACTAGGTTTATCTAGGTCTGGTTTATCTATCTATCTATCTATCTATCTATCTATCTATATATATATATATATATATATATATATACATACACACGTAGGAGGGGATAACGAAAAATCTTGGCCCAACGAAGAACTCCTTAAAAAGACGCCTGAAGTTTGCCGATTTGTTCAGATTTTGGGAAAGCATCCATGTATTTCAGTCTGTTCACACACACACACACACACACATATATATATATATATATATAACTTCAATTTATTTAAGTATCTTCATATCTATCTTTCTATTTCATTTTCTTATGTAGATATACATGTATATATATGAAAGTTTATTTCTATCTATCTATAAAATCCTTTCACAATTGTGATTTTTTAAAATAATTCCTATAGTTTTGATGGAACACTTACATATATATTTATGGCAAAACCTTTCATTCACCTATATGTACTGTCGTAATCTTTATGTGTTGTAAAATCTTATGCAGCGTTTCAAACTGACATTCTAACGAAATAAACTATTCTGTTTTTTTTTATTCAACGAATTCTTGCAGAGATTTAATGATATATTTAATTCGTTGGAAAACAACAAGGAATGTGGTATTCTTAGAGAAGCTATTTCATCTCCAGTATTGTTTGCTATCTAGCATTTTTAGCATGACGTTAGGCGCATGTCTTTCAGTTATATCACAGCTCCATTTCCCTGTCCAGAAAGAAATTAAAAAACATTCTCTTACATTACATGATTTAAACGAACCAAATTCACAGTGTAGCGTTGCGAAATAGCATTTTATTCATATTCTAGCAATTTCTATGAAATAATTCCTTTTGAGGACCAATCAAACACAGATCTATAACATTCTCTTCATATCTCTTGTACTGTTCTGTTTCTTTGGATATTCCATTTATGTTAATATTTTTCGGCTCTCCTAAATCTATGCACAGATTCCATCGTTTTCCATTCAAATCCAGATATTTTCATCGTAAAATGAAACGTTAAATTAGCTTGCATAAATCTTAGTGGATCACTTTTCCTACCCAGTCAAGTGTACTTTTGGGTTCTTTATGTGACATCGGCTTAATCTAAGTTACTTTTATTACTAGTACAAATTTAGTGCCACTAAGATATCAAAAATCATATAGATGTCAAACGAAAAAGATGAAAGACAAACGCTGGTGATATCAGTGTAATTATTCAAGAGAATTAATGGTAGAGATTCTTAATAACGTCAGCTCTAAAGAAAATTCGAATTTTGACGTCTATTATTTAACTTTCTTTAATAATTCTTTTATAATCACAGAAACTGTGACTTCTCTAGTAAAACTAATGAGAATAACAAAGATTTTCTTGATATCAATGATTCGTAAACAAGAATAAATGAAAAGCGAAAGAAACCAGAGAAACAATGACTGGAGTAACAACAATTATAGCCCAGTTAATGATTACAGCAAATGAAAGAGGGAAAGCCATCATAGATTAAAAAAAAATAAATAAATAAAAATCAAATAAATAAATACAATAAAAACAAAAACAAGTACATTCTTCTGTGTGAAGAAATTAATTAAGTAGTCTCTGGTATATTTTTTTTTAAAGAATCGTATTATATTTTTCACTTGCTTAAACATTTTTGGTTTGACAAAGTTTTAATTAAACCTTTACGCCTTTCAATTTAGTCATGTGTTCTCGAAGCCGTCTCTCCAACACCCCGACCACGAGTGTTGCTTTTGCGAAAACAAACAATATTACGAAAATAATAATAGTGTAAATAATGGCACGGATTATCATGATTAACAGGCGCTAATTTATTAGAAATCATTTCGATATTAGTTATTTAATTTAAAAAAAAAAATTTCAAACTAAACCAAAAGTAAATAAGTCGTAGTAGGTATCACGAATATAAAAAGGCTCTTAACGATTCTAAAGGCTTAAAGTAACACGGAAAACATGCAAAAAACTGAAAATCATGAGTGATTTTGTTGATGTCTTATTGATATCAGTGTCCTAGCCTCTATTCTTCTAGATATAACCTGTTTTTCGTTATTTCTGAAAAAAAAAAAAAAAAAAAACTTTGTATAGAGCAGCGTTTCTCAACCTTTTTAACCCTTGCGTAACCCTTAAAATAAATTACATGTTTCAAGGAACGTCTACGCAAAAACAAAATTATATACCATACGTTTTTTTTTTTTTTTTTATTTTCATCGTAGTTCACGTGGTAAAAATCATAGTATATATTTTTGAATAACTGGTTTAAGAAAAAATTAATACTTCTTTGTTAAATGTTTTGGTAATGCTAAATAAAATTCATACTGTTCGTTTATAATACTTCATCAGGGAGTTTTCATTCACACAAAACAATTCTAAACTCAAACGTATAAAATAAACACATTGGGTGATTAGGTATTTCTGTAAAAATTAAGAAAAAAAAACCAAAAAAAAAAAAAACAATGAAATAAGTAACTTTAAGTACAGGTCTTGTTCGCTGAGTGGACACTGACTAGTGAAGGTGGTTTCACACTGCAGCCGGACAAACATCACTAAATATATCCCCAATGATTGTTATAGTTTTTAATAATAGGTTAGGTAGGATGATGTGTATATTACAATATTACAATAACTAAGAATATATTATATGTGTTTAGTAATATTACGTATATGAAATTAGATGAAAAGTCAAAAGTGAATTAGCTTATCTCACCTGTTCCCGCGGAACCATTAGTGGACTTTTACGGAAACCTTAGAGTCCTGGGGAACCCCGGTTGAGAAACGCTGGTATAGCGAGTACACCTAAAGAAAACAGTAGAATTGGTTGGGAAAATATTAATAGAAATGACATCATTAAATTGTATTAATACTTTCCTGATAATTGATCTTTATGAACTTTCCTCTATGGTAGCTAAATTTGACGAATTTAAGCGTAGTAATAAACTGGAAGCAAAATCTCATCTTTTTGCAGTTGAGATGGTTAGATGTAACCGTAAGTTCTATGCTAACAGTTTCATCTCTCGCACTTCGCGATTGAGGGACTCTCTTCCGGCTTAGTCACCTTTAACCTTCAAAAATTGAAAAGCAATATCAATTATCATCTTCTGTCTTCCTAGATCCTGTTCTTTTAATGTTGTCTCCCCTTAATAGTGCTATTTCTCATATTCTCTAACACTCAGTAACATTTTGCAACTTAGTGGCTTTATTGCCTTGCTTTTGGTGAAATGATTAAAAAACGTTTGAATAACGTTAGAGATCATTTGACGAGTATTTCTTCATCTTTTGTTACATCTTTTTTGTATTCGAAACATTAGCATCCTTTCTTTTTATATTTGAAATATTTGCATCTGTTTTCATCTGTTGCATAATTTGCATTTTTCTGTTGCATCATTTTTCATCTTACATACGTTGCAACTTTTTTCATCTTTTTGTAATATCTTTTTTTTATATTTGAAATATTTGCTTCTGTTTTCATTTTTCATCTGTTGCATATTTTGCATTTTTTTTGTTGCATCATTTTTCATCTGAAATGTGTTGCAACTTTTTTTCATCTCATTTTTGTAACATCATTTTTATATTCGAAATATTTGCATCTTTTTTTCATTTTTTTACCTGTTGCATGTTATGGAAGAATAACAACAGACACGTGTGATATATTTATTTATTTATTTATCTATTTATTTTTTACGGCTTCTCAACCTTTTGCAGTTGTACTAATTAACCGATAGCTGGTGGGCAGGGATGGATTCATACCTTATTTAATGGCATTTCCGCGTAAGCGAATATAGTGAACTCGACTGGAATTGAAACTCGGCTCTCCGATTTCCAATTCAGAGCCGTTATCCATGACATCATCCGCACATCCAAGAGAGGTATATGTGCTGATGCATTTCTGCTGCACGCTGTATTATCCGTTGATATAAAAACATCATTTACAAATAATGTATATATTATAAATACAAGTATAAGATCAAAATATATATGTTCCCCTACTTAGCATTTATAAATATAACATTATTATTATTATTATTATTATTCTCCGAGCTGTTTTCCCCTTAAGACCAAAGGTAAATGTATGTTTTACTTAGAAAATTATTAATAAAGAGTTTCTATGTACGTGTAAAGCAACCAGTAACATAAGATTCTGTAATTCAGAAAAAGATGGATTTTTTTAGGTATTCTTAATATAAGAATTCCTAGTGCTCCTACAACTACTGAAATACTGGTTGAGTTTAAGTAACAATTTCTATTTCCCGAATATTGTTAATAATATGATATTTTATATAATATTATAATTATATAATTATTATTACGTGCACATTATATTAAATATAACGTTTGCTTTTATATTACTTATATAAGCCCCGTATATATGCATATAATGTCTATACGCTTCCTAGTATGTCTGTTAAAGTTGCTGGTTAATTCCTATTACAGACACCTGCTTAGGCATATTTGAACGAGGCCAGTAAGATGAATTCCTAATGCTAGCTAAATCACAGAGCGCATCCGAACAGTTTTCTTCAACAATTCAATTTCACTGAGAATCTCAGTTCGTTTTTACGGTTTGCCGGCAGATCGCAAACGATGCCGCTATCGCCAAGAAGTCAACTGACCATAGTGGGATTAGAACCCTGGACTCATGGTAGCAACGCTAAGGTTTTAACACCTCAGACACACACCATTACATATATACATATACACTACAGTTCAAAAGTTTCAGGCCACCCCCTCGTATTTTTTTAAAAATTGGCCTCCAAAGTAAATAAGAGAAAATTATTATATATGGTTACAAAAATAAGAGAAAATTATTATATATGGTTACAAAAACGTGTGACATGATTTTTTATTAGAAATTTTATTATGGAAAAAAGAAAAAAAAGGAGAAGCATTTTATGATTAAATTTTGCTTTTGTTAAAATATCCTCGTTTACCCTTGATTACTGCAGCAGAACTTTTTGCAAAAATTTCTCAAAGCATAATTGATTCCATTCTTTTTTCAGTAGCTCTCAAAGCTCTTTTTTATTTTTTGGATGGGAAGGTTTCACTCTTCTGTCAAGTTAATCTGGTGCTAATTTTGGGAGTGGCTTTAAACTTTTCAACTATGGTGTATATGATCATTCTATATATGTACACAGATACATGCGCATCTTTTAATATGAACACCTTGCAAATTGTTACCTTACATATCAAATTGATTCCAATAAAGAAAAACAGAACTAATTCCAACCGTCAACATTTAGCGAAACCTTGCAGTGACCGAAACCCAATATTCACTGTGTATCATATCGAAACAATGTTCATAAATGACGATATTTCGATGGCTTCCGTTAACCGGACATTAAGGGCACAATGGCCATCTTGTAACTAATTCCAACACATAATAAGAAGGAGTCGAGTGGTCAGCTGGTAAACAATCGGCCACTCCGTTTTCGTTTAGTCCGGATGAAATAATGCATAGAGAGGAAAGCGTACGAGAAGTTAGAGCAAGAGACTGGTGATCAAATTGACTCAAAGTTCTTTTCCCTATCCCAATTCACACGTAAATGGCCTCTATACAAGCGTATAGTTTTGAAAACGTAACAACATGGACACTTTATAAATGATAAAGCATAAGAGCATACAGTTTTAATTTTGTCTAAGTTATAACGCTTTGTATATGATGTTTTAATTTAGAAAGATTCTAACAGAGGACTGAAAATGTGACATTGAAATCCGATGGCACGTGATATGGCTTTCGTCTGGCTTCCCTCTATTTTTTTACAAATATTTTCATGACAGCTGCTTTAATGAGCTTTTTTCCCTGATGCTCCGACTACATGAATTTAAACGTGCTACTAGATTGGCAGCTAGGTCTCACCGTTTTATTGTTGAAATAGTAAGATGCAACAACCACTTCTACTTTTACAGTTTTTTTTCCCCGCATTTCCCACTGCAGGAACTCTCTTCCAATTTCTTGCTCCACTGATAACTACAGTTTTCAAAATTTTAAATGCAATGTCAATCACTATCTTCTGTCTTCTTAAATCCTGTTCCTTTTTTTTAATACTTTCCTCAATTCTCCCCATTCTCAGTCTGCATATTCTTTTTAATTTTCCCTCCCTGTAACCTCCGTTCTCGAGTCATTGTCGCCTTACCTGAAATGATAAAAGAAACAAAACCAACCGAGGTTGGTATGACGCTTACGACGTATCGTAACGATCCAGATTCAATTCTGGATTCGCTCTGCTGGTGAGTCCCAAATATAGGACGAAACGGTCGTCCAGTGCTGTCTGCATTCTGTTGAGGTTTCTTCTATACTCGATAAATGATTTATTCCTAATAAATTCTGTCTCTTGTATATCCTTACTTGAACCGGCTTCTAATGCTCTCTGGAGCGGCTTGGGGTTAGAAGTCGTGGCGCGTGCAGGCACAGTCCTATGGTTAAGCGAAACTCGCATGAGTTACACCACGGAATTCCATTTCTTGATTTATGCAATTCTTGATTTATCGATAGCAACAATAATAATACATTTACTACCTCTTCATAGAAAAAAAAAAAACAAAACTAGCAAAAACTAACTATAAAAGTGAATGTCCAAACTATTGCAAAATAGCTATTATACAAAATTTAATAAAACAGGCTCTTCCACGAAACGAATTTGCGACACTAAATTAGAAAACATTCATTAATAATGACTTTTCTACTTACGTTGTCGATGAACAAATTAGACGAGCTAGTATAAATATTAGCATAAATTAAAAAGAACATAATACTTCTTCAAATAACTCTAAACATATCAATCTACTATAGCGCAGCCAAATGATTTGTAACTGTAAACAAGATGAAAGTATCCTAAAAAAAGTACTAATATATTCCCCACTGATCCCAGTAAAAAATAAAACTAGTTATATACTATACTAAATTTAATACAACCAGCTTAATCATCCCGAGTAACTCTTCTCCTTTAACTAGTGTTTTGCAAAAGTTCAACATTTTGTATCAATTTAAATGTCCTTTGGGAGATTGTATCTTTGATAAAAAAGTAAATACATATGTTGGCTTCACTACAACAACATCATCAATACGACTTCCACTGTATATGTCGGATACAAGCTCTATTGTAGGACATTTAAAGACACATTCCTGTCAACTTCACAATACAGAAAATACCTATTGATAACGTTGGTACATCACAATATAAAAATAAAAACAAAAAAAATCTCGCGGTCTTCTATGTAAGAAGCAAAGAACCAAAACTAAATAACATTTGTTAGGAATATAGGAACAATGCTTAAAATTATTTATGATAGCAATGCTTAAAAAATGTTTAAAAATGTTTTTGAATAAAAGATTACAGCCATAGAGATTAAGCTTCCTCCTTTAGATCAAAAACATCAAAAACACTATATCTAAAACAGTTAATTTTAAAACAATTATAAGAGAGCGCGTTTAAGCCTGTTTACGAAAAATAACAACTATCAATTACATGAATTTTTTTGTCTGAGCAATTCAGATGAGATTGAAAGTACTTGGGAAAATAAAAATAAAAGAAAAAGAAAAACTATGGCGCCTTCCTTAATGAAAACAATATCAACATTCAGAAATCGATAAGAGAATTTCAGTGGATCATAATAATAAAAATAGAGATATGTCCAAATTATTCAACTAAACATGCTTGAATGAAGATATGATGCCAAAATATACCTAGATACATTATCTGTCTATATTTCTGAGATGTGTTATTATATACATTATTTGCATTATTCGGACTACTGTCTTCACCTTTGTCGCCATATTTATTACAACGTTTCGGCCGTTGTTCGCTCCTCAAGGACACATGGCACAGTCGTTAAAGGCGTTAGTTAGATCCAGTGACAGGACCCATAGAGTTCAATACCTGGTTAAGGCGGTGGAGAACTTGGAGAGGGGAATTAACATGAGATAACGGATAACTGATATCCATTATACATAGCGAAATAAAGGGTTTAGTTCGACATTCCAACCACCTGAAGAAGGGTGGAGCGTACAACAGCCGAAACGTTGTCATAAATATGGCGACAAAAATGAGGACAATAGTCCAAATAATGTAATTAGTGTACATACGTATATATATATATATATATATATATATATATATATATATATATATATATATATATATATATATATATATATATATATATATATATATATATATATATATGTGTGTGTGCAAACTACATAACTATATCACTACATAAATAAATATCTAAGTCTATATACAAGTATCTTTGTGTGTGTGTATGTATGTACACACACACACACACACACATATATATATATATATATATATATATATATATATAAATTTATTTAATATTTTTTATCTTATATTTTGCTGAATAGGTCACGTGTCAGCCCCCACGCATGCGCATAAACAAGGTTTTAAATATGTTAAAGGTATTCTTTATACTGAGGGCCACACGGGAGCCATTTTGTTTACTTCGTGAAGAAAATTTTTCGAAGGTGTCTCGACTCGAAATATTCTCTTTCTACCCTTCCCACAACGAACTCACCTCTCAAACAAAACAAAAAAACAAAACAACAAAAAACAACAAAAAAATACTAAATTAAATAAAGAGTAAAGAAAGAAAGTAAAAAAAAGACCAGATAGAAGTCATTCAGAACTGGCTAAAATATTTCTACCTTATTAATTTTTGGGGGTTATTTCTTTTTCTTTCTTTCCACTAATTTAAGTTTTATTATTTTCTTTTTTTAATTTTTTTTTTTCACCTTTGAAAAGAAATGTAATACTGTTTGAAGTCGACAGGCCTCATTCCCTTGGCAGACATTCTCGGTTTATTAGCCAAAATGATGGTTTAAAACGTTTCTTAAAAAGAAAGGAAGAAATTCCCTAGCGGTTAGTCGTTTTTTTTTTATTCCACTTCTCGCCTTTTCTCGTTTTTTGTTTCTTTTCTTCAAATAATTATTATTATTATTATTATTATTATTATTATTATTACATCTACACTACATTTTCCTTTTAAACTGTAAACAGACGAATTCAAAAATATTTTCCGTCTACTCCACTGAGATAAATTACTCTACAATTTATTTTTTATCGGTTATTTCATTTCTCGTTCATATTCTTCTTGGTGTTCGTATTTGAATTCTTATTGTCATTTTGATTTAGTTGGCGTTTTTTTTTTACCACTTCTTCTCCTCTTTCTTTCGAAATACCTTCTCAATGATTAAAACTGTTAAAATTTTGACGCAGGCCAGGAAATCAGTCGAAAATAGAGGAAGAACAGAATAAACAATTAAAGAATGCTTTGAACAGAACACGTGTTTTTAAAATGAGTGTCGAAGAATTTTGTGCTGATAAATAAGTGTAAGATTGTCACAAGTTGAAAAAAACAAAAAACAAGAAAAAAAAACAGGATGAAAAAAAGTTGGCAGAATTGCATCAAAATTCCATTTTTCGGATTATTACAGTTTTTACTTTTATATAATGTCAATAACGACGACAAATATACCTATTATCGTTTAATATCACTGTCAATTTCAGTGTAATGAATGTGTCGATGTATGTAAATATATGTACTTATGATCTATGCGCCAGTCTATCGAGTTTATATATATATATATATATATATATATATATATATATATATATATATATATATATATATATATATATATTCTAAAGCAATTCACTCCGAGCAAGGCGGGAGTGCCACTAACACGTAAGGGGTTACAGATGATTGAGAACAAGAGTAAAGAGATGTGTTTGAGGAAAGAATACGGAATAGGACGGGGAACAAGGTCAAAGTATCTGATATCGATTGACATTACACATTAGATTATAGTCATCGGGGAAGCAAGCAAGAGGAAGGGAGTTCCACAGACAGGAAGTGCGAGAGAAGAAGCTGTTTGAGTAGAAGAGACGGTTACATTTAACAGTTTTGACAATGAAAGGGTGGGACCGAGATGCCAACCTAGTAGCGCGCTTAAATTCATGCAGACTGGGAACCAGCGAAAGCATCTCGTCAGAACAGTTGCCGTGAAAATACTTGCATGGCAGAGATATATTTAGGAAATAGCTTAAATTCGAGAGATTTTTAATTTATTTGTTTAAACGTTATTTTATAATTGAATCCGAGAAGAAATATTTGAATAGTTGCTTTGCTTTTATTTATTTATTAAACAGTATATTTATTTATTTACATGGCAATTCGAGAAATCTTGTTCGAAAAATAAGCGTCCGTCCGGCAGGATTCGAACCTGCGTCCCTTAGGGGAAATCGTCATTTTATCTGACGTGCCTTCGACAAACTCAGCAACATAGGACCTCTTGCTCAAACACGGTCTGAATAGTGCTTTTTAACACACATTTTCCCTATTCTCAAAGTATACATATCTGGTCTGCTTTGTATTCTAACGTAAACAAAGACAATTTTTTTTTAGGAAATGGATTAAACCTGAAAGATTTTGAATTCATTTGTTTGAACATTATCTTATCTTATATATATATATATATATATATATATTTTAAGAAATATTGTCTTAAGGTGTGCTATATTTATGGGATAAAGTGCTCAGTATCAGAGATAGAGCGTGTGTAAATATAAAAGTGAACATTGAAGTCAATACTTAGAGGCGACAGTCTGTTTCATGCTAGGCGCAATCGTCAGGCCACGACATTGTGAGTAGTCTATTTTGGCGGTTAATAACCGCCAAAATAGACTACTCACAATATCGTAGCCTGATGATTGCGATACCCACAATGCACCACTGACCCGTATATATAAATAGCCGAGAAAAATAACAGCACTCGTGACCTGACGATTGCGTCTAGCATGAAACAGACTGTCGCCTCTAAGTGTTGACTTCAGTGTTCATCTATCTATCTATCTATCTATCTATCTATCTATCTATCTATCTATCTATCTATCTATCTATCTATCATAGCTTTATCTCTTTCTTTCCCTATGAATATATACTCTCACAGATAAACAGATAGGGCCATAAAAAAGAAACAAAGAGATAGAAAGAGAGAGAGAGAGAGAGAGAGAGAGATGACATATGGTGGTTTAGTTTTACGTTTACAATGATTATCAAACGATGGTATATCTACAAACACTATACCCTATACTGAGCAATCTTCGTCTATAAATATAGCATTTGAAATAACAATCATATTTTTAAACACCGTGTGTGGTGTGTGTGTATATGTATGTGTAAAAGTGAAACAAAAATTTAAAAACGAAATGAAGATCCTACTAAAAAAATCAAGACAATTCCTGGTTAAAACTCATCAAACAACACTCGAAAACAACACCACTTTTTGTTACAATTCGCATATAAAAAATCATTTTTGTTAGTCTCTTATAAAAAATCTGGTGATCTTTTAAATAAATTGAAATACATAGACATTAAAAACAAGTATTTTAGACATAAAATGATTATTTCTGAATCTACTAAAAGCAAACTAAACTAAAACACGAACAAAATTACCTATCCTTCTTCATAAAATCGTATAAAAGGTGTCATTTAATCACCAACGAATGTTTTTTCACTTTCGATAACAAATTTTATAGACAGAAATGTGGTTTACAGATGAGGTCTCCTCCCAGGCGGCGTTTTGGGAATTTCTGGCAAACTTTCCTTCTTAGAAATATTTTATCACCAAATTCTTCTTATTTCAGAAGCATAGATGATTCTATACTAATATATCCACAAGACACAGTGCTACCCAATCTTGTCAACAAATTGAATAAACCAAAACTTTGATCTAAATAATAATGCCAAAATTACTAAAAGAGAGAGTCAGTTACTTGGAATGAATATTCTCGAGAGTGGCGCTATCGAATCTTGTAAAAATATAAATCTGCGCCCTGGATTTTTTCAAATATCTCCATTCCTGAAAGAATTACCAAAAACAGAATGACATCGATTTGCACATAAACAAAGAATTATCAACCTACTAAATTATATATATATATATATATATATATATATATATATATATATATATATATATATATATAAATAAAAAAAAAACAGTAAGATATAAAATCCGGTGTTCTTATAGATATTTTATTTTTACAAAATATCTTTAATATTATAAATTAATTGATTTAAAATATGGTTATTTTCGCTATAAATGTTTCAAAAATAGAAGCTAAAAACCCTAATTTTATTTTTGCAAATAAATTAAAAGCATTAGTTCTATTTCATTTTCAAAATTTTGGAGTAACTTTTAAAATTTACTGGTTTTAAATACACAGCTAAAATCCAGAATTTCTACTCAAATTGAACACGGGGTGTCTAAAGAATCATTGTATCAATTAAAGGGGTGAGGATGATTTTACATGACGTCAAAAATGGATGTCGTCTGAATTTAAAAAAAAAAAAAAAAAAATTGTTAACAGGTAAAAAATTTTCAACGTCATCTTTTAAAATTAAAGATTTTTTTACAATACTTTTTTATTTAACTTTTGAAATATTTTCCTTTTTAATTTTTATTTTACTATATTCTTTTTAAGAACATATTAGAATCCATTATATTATATTTTAACATTATTTATATATGAGGTTACATTTTTTTTTTTTTTTTTTTTTTGTATATGACTATGACAGCAGAAATGGTTATTAATTTCACTGATTCAGTAAACTTTTCTTTTTATATATAAACATATTATAATATTTCACATGTAAGTACTGAGGACAGGGTCATTCAAAAGCATGTTATGGTGTTCATATTAATTTTATTTTACTATAGGTGTTATTTTTGTTCTTTTTAATGCGTGTAGTATTATTTAAAAGAAATTTAGGTTAGAATTCATTCAATTTAACTACAATTTTAATTACAAATTAAAATTACAACTTTAAAATTTTAAAATATTTTCATTGTTTAGTTTTAATAGACTATATTACTTTATAACAGAAGGAAAATTACTCATATTAAGTAAGATTATTTTTCCATATCAAAGTATATGTAAATTTTTTTTTTTTTTTTTTTTTTCCTTTTCTTCTCTTTAAATTTAAATATTATTTAAGAATATTAATGGCACTTACTACAAAACTAGCTAAGTCATTTCTCAGATTTAGTAAACTTTATTTATTTATTAATTAATTAATTTATTTATTTCAAATATATGTAACTCGATTAATAAAGTTTCATATGTATGTATAAATAACATGTTAGAATTCATTTATTTTACTACAATTTTAATTTCAATTTTAAAATTTTAAAATTATAACTTTAAAATTTTAAAATATTTTCATTGTTAGTTTTAATTTAGACTATATTACATAACAGAAGGATAATTACTCATAGAAGTAAAAAATTTTTTCCTATCAAAGTATATATAAATTACAATTTTAAACTTTTAATTTAGATATTATTTAAGTAATATTAATGGCCCAGACTACAAAACTATCTAAGTCATTTCTCAGAATTAGTAAACTTTATGTATTAATTCAAGTTTAAGTATGTATATGAGGTTACATTTTTTTTTTTTTTTTTTTTTTTTTTTTTTTTTTTTTTTTTGATATATATATATAAACCTAGTGATATAATGTTTCTCATGTAAGTACAAAGGACATGGGTCATTCAAAAGCTTACATCTTATGGCATTTCATATTAATTTTATTTTACTATATTTGCTTTTTTGGGATTCTTTTTTAGTGCGTGTAGTATTATTTAAAAAAAAACTTAGGTTAGAATTCATTCAATTTAACTTTAATTTTTGTTTCAATTTTAAAATTACAAACTTTAAACTTTTTTTTTTTTTTAATTCAGACGACATCCATTCAACCGACGTCAGGTTTCAGTGTAAAATACATCCTCACCCTACAAAATGTAGCTAATAACTATAAATGATACTGTCAAAGAAAATCTAGACACCCGTGTTCAATTTGAGTAGAATATTCTGTAACCATGGAAACGTGATTTTAGCTGGGAAATTTTAAAAGTTACTCCAAAATTCGCTTGAAGATGAAATAGAACTAATGCTTTTAATTTATTTGCAAAAAAATAAAATTAGGGTTTTTTAGATTTTTGAAACATGGTTGAACTGTGTAGCGAAAATAACCATATTTTAAATCATATTTAAATAATATATATATATATATAGTCATCCACAGACATATTCTTCCGCAGCTCATCAGTGTAGCTAGACGTCCGGTTGCCTCTAGCTCGGATGAACGTGAATTTAAGGGCATTTATTTTAAGATAAAGACACAGTGACTGAGAGGACTCGATTCACTTTACCGAAGAGTCTTGCATTATTAGCCGCAATAGTCACTGATTACAAACTCACATTCCATCCCCAGAGAGCTCAACGGAAATAAATATGAAGAAATATAGTTTTAAGGTTTGCTATATTTATGGGATAAAATGCCCAATATCAGAGATAGAATGTATGTAAATATAAATATAAAAGTGAACATTGAAGTCAACACTCAGAGGCGACAGGCTGTTGTACCTAGCATGAAACAGCCTATCACCTCTGAGTGCTCACTTATATATATATATATACACACACACACACACACACACACACACACACACACACGCACGCACACACACACACACACACACACACACACACACATATATATATATATATATATATATATATATATATATATATATATAAAATAAGGGGTTTTGGTCAGAGTTAAATTAGAGCAGGAAAAAGTTGGAATAAAAACTGCTGAAGACACATCTAAAGAAAATAAAAATTTTACGTGCAGAGATTTTTAAATTTCAGAACTTAGGAGATCAGCCAATTACGCTACCATGGTTTCAACATTTAGGTATCCAATGGCTATATAGGGTGAATGATTTCCTTACTCTTTATTATTTATATATGAACGCACAACATAATGTGTAATGGAAGGCAAAAAGTAAAGCAAGAATATTTAAATTTTATTGGCGTTATTAAGAATTGTACCAGACTAAAACGGGTAACTCTATGACTTCATGTTATTCAATATAATATATATATATATATATATATATATATATGTATTAATCCCATTGTTATTCAATATATATATATATATATATATATATATATATATATATATATATATATATATATATATTATGCCTCTTGATTTCTTGTGGACGCGATTCTGGGCGATCCTCTTCAACTCGTGCCAGCTGACTTCACCTCTGTGTCAACACTTCTGCGCCAAATCTGATTTGGTCGGTTCACTTTTCGCTTCCTTTGTGGATTTCAGTCAAGGGCCTGCCTAGTGACATTAGAAGAAGCCTTGCGAAGTTTGCGGCTGATTCATCCCCATTTCCGTTTCTTGATGTCAGTCTCGGTCTGGTTTTTGTTTTTTTTCAGTTGGTTTTTGAAGATGACTTCCGGTCACCTAATAGTAAGGATGTTCCTGAGACATCAGTTGGTAAATGTCTGAAGTTTCTGGTGGTTGGTCTTGTTTGACCAACAGGTTTCTGAGCCATAAACTTGGACCGACATGACGTTGACGTTGAAAATGCGGATCTTATTTAAAAGTCAGAGGGCTGTTGGCCTCCAGATTCAAAATATATAACACATAATTTAATCCCAAAATAAAATACCGTATATAATCGTATATCAAGCAACTTTTGAAGACCTAATTTTGAAGCTAATTTTAAACGAGATATAAAATCAGCGTGTCTACTGCTGGCACTGGCTATGTCGTTGATTAAACTACATATCTCTTTCCTGCAGTCTAAATTAGCTTCAGAATTAGATCTTCAAAAGTGGGATGATACGCGAGTGTATATAGTAATTAAATAAAAAAATGTGTCATTTTGTGTCCTCCATGGCTTGCATGACTTTTCATCTAACCTGATGAATATTTACGAGCGTTCCTAAACTTTAAAATTTCGAAAAACAATTAACATATTTTGCTCTTCTATATAAATACTTACAGGCTAAAATCCTTGCATTTGCCTTGATAAAGTGCGTCATAGGATGAAACGCGTCGGTTAACATGAGTTTTCTTTTTTTATGTTTCATCATATTGTCCTTTTACAGATACACTCTATATGACATTTTTACACATACAAACATTTATTTATATATATATATATATATATATATATATATATATATATATATATATATATATAATTAGATCAGCCTAACCATGGTTTTAACCTTTAGGTATCCTCTGGCAATATAGGCCAAATGATTTCCTAAAGCCTTATTATTCATATATGAACGCACAAAATAATGTGTAATAAATGTTGGATGAGTAAGGCAAGAATATTGAAATTGTATTGGGTGGGGAGTAAATAAACTACGCATACTTTCATCCGGGTTCGTACAAACTGAAAAAAGTACTTTCTCTGTGTATACATCCCGACATTATTTCAGACCTTTCATTTAGTAGTTTTTTTGGGGGCGGGAAATGTCTTTATAATTAATTCCATCTCCTAGCACAGTTTGAAGACATCACTACAAGTGTTATGAGATTTGATTCTTCTTAATATTCTTCAGTTTAAATTAGGGTCTGTGTTATTTTTTTTAATGGCTGGCGAATCTGGTAAAATTCCTAATAACGCCAATAAAATTTCAATACTCTTGATTTACTTTTCCCCTTGCATCATACTTCATGTTGTGCGTTCATATTTGAATGATAAAGAGTTCGGCATTTTTTCCCTATATCGCCACAGGATACCTAAAAGTTGAAACCATGGAAGCGTAATTTTTAAAATTTAAAAATCTCTGCACGTTAAATTTTTATTTTTTTTAAAATGTGATTTGAGCACTTTTTAATTTTAATCCAAATGTTTCATGATCTAATTTAACTCTGACCAATAACTGTTCTCTCTCTCTCTCTCTCTCTCTATATATATATATATATATATATATATATATATATATATATGATGGTTGATAACTGTTTGTTTATGTAGAAATATATGTTTTCGATCTCATGCTATTTTAAAAAAACGATTCTGGGAAAAAAAATGCAAGCAGAATTCTGAATATTTTAAGAGCTCATTTCCACAGGCCTATTTGTGAGTCAACTGTGAAAACTCGTGGTAATTTCCCAAGAGAGATACTAATGCAGAAGCAGAAAGTTATTAAGAGAAAACGATATTGAGATAGATAGACAGGTGTCCAGTAGGTGGCCTTTGGTGATATGTGCTCATATATATATATATATATATATATATATATATATATATATATATATATATATATATATTCTTTTCTTATTTCTTTAAACGTTGAGAAATTAATAAAAACTGGCTTAGATCGGGCAGTTCTATTAAATGAAAAGTGTACCTACGGAAAAATTCGCATCTGCATCCGTTTTTTTTTTTTCATTTCAAGGAAACCTCGTTTATACCCAAAAGGCGCCTCTACCTATTTCGCCAAATTCAAACCGTGCTCTGTCAAAATAGCGACCCGCTATTTAAACACGTGTATCCACTAAACATAACGTGTATAGTAATAAGAAGTTTGTCCCGCGACGCAGACCGACTCCCGAAATGTATATATATATATATATATATATATATATATATATATATATATATATATCAATTATGTGCCATGCGTGATACACGCTTAGGTGATCAAGTATCTTTCGTTACATGACTGATGAGGCAGATTTTTTCCCGCAGTGTGTTGCCATTTTTTTCTGTGGTAGACCAGTTGCCATCCAGGTCTGTCCTGCTACTTACAAATAGCTAGGGTGAAGAGAAAAAGAGTCATGCCTTTCCCATATATATATATATATATATATATAGGCTCCTGAAAAATTTATTTTTTGATTGAGCTCTCTGGGTGAGGAAGTGTGGGTGTGTAAACAGTGACTTCTACTGTCATTATTGCAAGACTCTTCAGTAAAGCGAATCGAGTCCTCTCAGTTACTGTGTGTTTATCTAAAAATAAATACGCTTAAATTCACCTTCGTCCCTGTCGTGCGCGGACTGCTTAGTGGTAAAATCTCCGACTACGCTAATTCAGCCGGGTTTTAGATCCTAACTAGAGGCAACCGGACATCTAGCCACACTGATGAGCTGTGATACAGCGAAACAGTCTGTCTGTGGATGACTATATATATATATATATATATATATATATATATATGCACCATAAATACTTATGAAAAAATATATACATATAAGCAAAAGCAAAAAAAATAAATAAATAATTACGTATACTGGAAAACCCCAAAAGAAAACGATGGCCTTTGCAATTCGTCGTTTTTGCCATTAAATGTTGCCATCACTGTTGGATGAGCAGGTTATATCAGGTTGCGAATTCAGGGATCTTCTACTTCATGACTGGTTGCTAACGAAAGCGTGAGAACCGACTTTACCTTGCTACTTAATCCATTTAACTGTTAGTGGGGAAGAAGAAAAAAGAGGTGTATACTTGCCTTTCGAAATGGCATTTGGGCGAAAGTGAATGCAACAACACCAGTACAATCTGATCTCAGAACTTGATTAGTGTAAGAGATATCGTCGCGAAAACTGAAATTGGTGATCTGAATTCAATATCCGGCCGAGTGTTTTATCTCTTCTTTCGTTCAAATGCCCTTGCGAAAGGAATGAATCTGTCCGTTTTCCGAAACTAAACTAGTAACGTTTTATCAACCGTTATCCTTCCAACACATTCACATGATTTTCACTTTTTACACCTTCCTCTTACGTCTATACTATAAATTCATTCAAACCCCATCTACCTTGAGCGGCTTTTAGGGCTTGTGTTCAGTGAAAAATTAGTAAAATGTAAAACAATAATCTGGGCTTTCTAGCCTTGGGAGGTTATTAGTCCAAGAGAAGGAAAATAGTTTAATGTAGCCGAAGACCATAACAGCGGGTCATCTGTTCACCTCAGACTGCCGATATTTGGGAATTGGCTTGCAAGAAAAATTTACATACCTACTGCGCCATGGTATGCAGACAGACAGGGCTTTGCGTATTTTTTTGCTTTTTTTTTCTGCTTTTTTCAACTCCTTACATTTTTTTGTTCTTTTCTGTTCCTCTGACCCGTACTAACATTTTTTCATTCGTTTTTCTCATCCCCTGGTATTTTTTTCCCGCTTTTTTTCCTCAACATGTTTTCGTTTTTCCTGAAATGAATTTTCCCAACCATTTTTGTCATCTATTAAAGAAACCCTACTGTTTACCATATTAGCTTGGAGCACCCTTTGCAAGTCCAGGTTTGACATGGCGTAATGTCTATCGGCGCGGAAAACGAAATCAGCGAAGCATGTTCGAAATCCGGCTGAAGTTTATCGTGTTCACTTAACGCTAATGCTCTTTATATCTCGACAATATTTCGTCTCGCAAGCCAGGCTTCCCGAAATGCAGTCAGCTCAAGAATTCTTCCCGGCCACTGGTGCCATGTTGTATGCATTTTTTGAAGATAGATATCTCTGAGTAACTGAATTCATCCGTGAAATTGTCGAAAGAACAAGAGCGTAGAACGACGAACCAAAGAACTCTCTAAATTGTGGGAATTCTGTGGAAAATAATGCACTGATTTCTTCAGACTCATTTTATCTTTGATATTTTTTACTACAATATATTAGCAAATGTGCATTCCTCCTCTAGTTCTTGCATTCTATAATCTTGGAATGCGACCGAACAACTTTATTTAATTCATATAATACAGAGGTCGCTTACAGATATATCTCGTTGAAACACCAGTTCTCGTTAAATCATCGAAGTTAAGCAATGTCCAGTCTGACCAGTATCTAAGGTGAGCGCTTAGGAACACCAGGTGCTGTAAGCTTGAATATGCGATGTGCGGATGGTGTAATGGATGACGGCTTAGAGTGAGAACTCGGATGGTTCGAATTTAAGTCTGGCTGTTTACATTCACATATGACTGAAAGTACCCTTCGGTAATTATGAATCGAAAAGGGATCTGATTGATAATTCGTGTCACCCAACCCTAAAACACATACTGGCTAGAGCGATAGGGTAATGGCTCATTCATCATCATGGAGGAGGAGGAAGAGGAGGAGGAAGAAGAAGAAGAAGAAGAAGAAGAAGAAGAAGAAGAAGAAAGAAAAATAAGAATGAAGAGAGGTGGAACAAGAAAGGAGAAAGAAGAAAGGAAGAAGAAGAAAGGAGAAAGAAGAGGGGGATTAGGAGGAAGAGGAGAAAAGGAAGAAGAAAAGAGGAAGAAGAAGAAAGGAAGAAGAAAGAGAAGAAAGGCGGAAGAAGAAAAAGGAGGCTGAAGAAGAAGAAGAAGAAGAAGAAGTGAGAAAAATAAGAATGAAGAGAGGTGGAACAAGAAAGGAGAAAGAAGAAAGGAAGAAGAAGAAGAAGAAGAAGAAGAAGAAGAAGAAGAAGAAGATAGGAGGAATTAGAAAGGAGGAAGAAGAAAGAAATAAAAGGTAAAGAGAAAGAAGAAGAGCTGTGAAAGAAGAAATGAGAACTAAGAAAGGAAGAAGGAATGAAGGAGAAGAATGGAAGAGAAAAGAGGAAGGAAATAGGAGATAAAAGAAGAAAGGACGAAGAAGAAAGGAGGAGGAGGAGGAATAAAGTTGTTATTATTATTATTCATAAAAATTCATATTCTTTCATTATCCAAGATTTTTGTCTGGATCTTTACACCGCCTAAAGTCTGTATTCTGTCAGAGAAGAATATTTCCAGATACAATTCGGTGAATTCTTCGAGAAAGTCTTTGAAATATTGGAATTACTAAGACCGCAAAACAAAGAGTTTGCATGGAATCAAACCAGAAATATTTAGATGATGGCAAGTTTGATGACACGTGTACAAGAACTTTGCATTGAGTTTGACGATACCCATTTTAATACTTCTAATATTTTTTTTCTTTAAGATGTTTAAGTTTCTTTTTTTTATCGACTTTCATTCATACCCTTATCAGACATCTCTATGAATTCAAAAGGGATTCTTCAGAAAAGTAATTAGCGGGAAACATTTGCTCTCTCCATAAAAAACAACGGTGGTTTGCTAAACTTCGATCTAAATTTTTTTTCTCTCACAGATTCCTTAGATCTGAACGACCAAGTTCTCTCAATATTGATTTTCTGCAAACGGTTTTTTAAGGAACAGAAAATTCTGGGTAATAGACTCACAGACAAAGGAGAGATCTGAAGTGAAAGAGATTTGGTTCTACCGAAGGATGCTGAGGATACTGTGGACTTAACATGTAAAAAACGAGAAAGTTTTAAGGAAAATCGGAACGGAAAGGAGACGCATGCTTCCAATAAGAAATAAACAGAGGAAATCTCTCGGAAACATAAACAGAGCTCGGAGAATTTAATACTCACAAGACTTAGTAAAAAACAGGGAGACAGGTGAAAATAGCGAGAAAGTTACTTAATGATTATGCGTGAATGGATAGCAGAACAAACGCAAAGAGAACTGTTAAAGATAAGATGTCACTAAAAACAACATGACAGGAAGTTTGGGGAGAACGATGGTTGTCTACAGCCAGAAATGAAAGGTTTTGGTTTGGTTTGGTTTATTTTGTTTTACAGCTTATTAACCCAGTGGGTTATGTAATGCTGGCAAAAGTTTTAGGATAGGTTCGTATGAATCAAATATGTATTCTCTCTAAGAAATCAGTTTGTAGATCAGCTTTCATTTTGTAAAGAGTGTTTTTTGTCGATAGTCAGATTTATTGCTGGTATTTTTTTTTCAAATTGTATTGCTAATAATGAGCAAGAAACGTGACATTCCTGCTTAGAATGTTACCAGAAAGAGCAATACAAATGCAGAAGGACGTGTATCTATGTTTTTATAGACTACGCAAAGGCAGTCGTCAAAGTACGCCACAAGGATCTGCTGGATCTATACCAACCTTGGTATATTCGGGAAAGATATTAGAATAATCAAGAACCTATACTGGCAGCAAACGGCATGCATGCACATAGAGAATGACTTCAGCGAATATACAAAAATAGAAAGGGGCCTAAGGCAAGGATGTGTCTTCTCGCCGGACTTATTCAACCGATACAGCGAGGCAATTCTGAGAGAATTGGAAATCTTACTGGGATTCAGCATTGGCGGCCACAATCTTACCAAAATAAGATACGCATATGACACGGTACTGATAGCAGACATGGAAAAGAAATTACAAAACATCCTACTGAAGGTAGCGAGGGGGAGCGAGAAGAAGGCACTAAACATAAGAAGACAAAATGCATGAACCCGAAATGCGATTTGCAGGCCGGGAACACTAAAATCGATCATATGCGGAAGTTTAAATATCTGGGAAGTGTTTTGACGGAGGACGGTAGGTGCGACGCTGAGATCCGAAGGCGGATTGGAATGGACACGGATGCTTTCCAAAAGCGAGACAGGAGGATTTCTTTAGTGACAAAGAAAAGAGTAATGAGCTGATACGTGATATCTGGAAAGGTCTCATCAGTAAATTGGCTAGATGTAACTTTACGTTCTATGCTAACAGCTTCTTTTCTCGCTTGTGGAACTCTCTCTCAACTCCAGGCTTCTCAGCCAACTTTGATCTTCAAAAATTTAAATGCAATGCCAATCGTTATCTATCGCCTTCATTACACTTCTATTCTATTCTAATATTTTTCTTTTTCTTGTTCTTTCACGCTGAGTAACTCCTTGTGTCTTTCAGGCTTTACTGTCTTGCATAGGATATGTTTAAGAAAGTCTAGGTTGATTGATTCATTTTTCACGGCTTATAAACCCTGACAGAATAAATTATTAATTTGTAAAATGGATTATTTGTTTATTTTTGGTTCAAGTTTATGGCTAATCGTTTTAATCTTCCACATCTATTCCCATAAACTGTGCCTCTTCCTCTGTAAGCAGCACCTTCGAGAGACTATTGGGTTTTGTACAGGGTGAACATTATTGTAAAAATATATACAGGGTACAATGATTATATTGTCGCCATATTATATATCTTATATCGCGCATGCGCGTGGTTTGTTTTTGTTTTTGTCGACTGCACAGTATCGCAGGGTAACGTCTGTAAAAACAAACAGCGCCATGACGCAATTCACTCCGCCATAAATTTGGAAACGGCATGCTGTACTGCTTGGCATTCTCGCTAGAATCTCCAATACGAAAATTTCAGAGTGTTTCGATGTCAATCTGAGGACAGCGCAGATCATTCGGAAAGAATTGGATGAGTCTAATGGTGATTACGAAGGTGTTTAGAATGATCACTAGTGATTACGACGTTATGGCTACATTCATCTTCCCAGAGAAACTCAGAATCAACACTGAGGTATACATCAAATGCCTTGAGGAGGTAGTGTTGCCTTGAGTCAAGAAGGTGGCTACTGGAAGACCCTACGGCTGGCAGCAGGACCTTGCACCATGCCACACAAGCAGGAGAACCCAGTCATAGCTGTCTGACAATATCTGCGACCAAATCATCCCTTACATCTGGCCACCTAACTCCTCACGATGCAACCTCTTTGATTATTATGTGTTGGGCACACAGTTGAGTGAGAGAACAACAAAACTCCTTGTGACACCAAAGATGAACTAAAAAGCAGCATTCAACAATTTAAACAGAAGAAGGCGAAATTTGGCACCAGTTGGAAATTTTTCCCTAAGCTTTTTGAATAAACATGCCAGTGACTCAGAGTGCTCGATTCATAGAAGAGCTTTCCAGTAGCCGTCACTGTTTACTAATTCGCGCCTTTCCCTCTAAACTCATCGACCGAAATTTATTTGTTCGGGGGTGTATATATTTTGTTATCCACAGACAGACTATTTCGCTGTATCACAGCTCATCAGTGGGGCTAGGTATCCGATTGCCTCAAGCCAGGATCGAAACCTGACTGATTTCTCATCAGTCGGACATTTTCGCCTAAGCTGACAGATCCTATCAGAGAGAGAGGTGAAATGTCACGTATTTTATTTTGAATAAACATATATTTATATATATCATATATACATATATATATATATATATATTTTTTTTGTTGGATTTGGGTTTATGGTTTCACGATTTTGCGATCATCACATTTAGTTTTTTTTTAAAATTTGGGTTTTATGTAGATTATGGGTGAATCGTCGTCGTGATGTCATCGTGTCATTGAGTGCTTTCTAATAAGTACCGCGCCTATAATATATAAATAATATATATATATATATATATATATATATATATATATATATATATATATATATATATATATATATATATATATATATATATATATATATATATACACATTTTTCACACACACACACACACACACATATATATATATATATATGTATGTATTCGGATATAAAAAAATATAACTGTTAAAAACAATATGAATAAAGGTAAAAGAAAAAGTTTTCTTTTGTTGTTAGTCACTTTTACTAACTGACATACACGCACATACAGAACCCCACTATATATATATATATATATATATATATATATATATATATATATATATATATATATATATATATATATATAGGCGTGCGCGTTGGTACATATGGATGTATGTATGTATATATGACTATGATTTCTGTAGATGTTTCTTCTTAATTTCTTGTATCTTTTGCCTTTTCGATTCTGAACCTCCTTAAAATATCCGTTTGTTCCTCCCACCATCAGGCACTAGCACACACAACTTTTGTCCGCTTCGACCTTTTCTCTCAACCGCTTTTCACATTTTATGTTTTTTTTTTCGAAACGGTCCAAGATTTTTTTTGCTGTGGTTGAGTCATTTACTTCATGAAACTTGTCAACATTCTGGGAATCCGTCCATTTCCGACAACGAAAAAAAAAAAAAACAATATGAACCGAGAAAACGTAGTTCATTAGCATTTTGCGGAAATGTATCACGCACATATGCCACTGAATTAAAAAAAAAGTGTTGAACAGTAAAACTTAAAAAGATCGCATCCGAAAACATAAAAAATTGAGGTATACATACATATATATATATATATATATATATATATATATATAAGACTTTAAACAATATAATTTAATATATATATGGATCTTTATTATTTTATTATTTTTCCTATATATATATATATATATATATATATATATATATATATATATACATGAGTGTGTGTGTCTGTGAGTATTTAGGCGGTATATCTTCATTGAAACATGTTTCATTGAATAATAGAGGCATACACTATTTTGTGAAAATTCCATTGTTACATTGGATAAATTAAAAATTTGAAAATAATTATAACAGAGCGTGCCAACGCGCCTTTTTTTTTCTTTTTTTTTTTTTTTAATCAACATGACAATGAAACGTAGATTTTATCAAAGTTACAATAAGGTTGTCTTTGTAATTTACCCCTGAGGATGATCTTGGAGCATAGTGAAAGTACATGGGTAGGAAAAAACTACAGCGTCTCTCTTGATGAATTTCATCTTAACATCACGAAACTGATTAGAGAACTAGAAAGGGTTATTATAAGAAGAAATAGACATATGTCTATACTATTCCCTGAAACACGCACACACACATATATATATATATTTATTAAAGACATTTTTATTTATGTTTAACGTTGTTATTTTATAGATACAAGTATTTAAGCAAATGCTCTGTTTAAGATAAACAGTATTAAATAACATTTACCGGCCTGAATGTCCGAGAAATTTTCATAGAAAATATTCGTTCATAGACAGGATTCGAACCTGTATCCTATACGGAACTGTCATATACGCTGACATGCCTTAACCACTCGGCCACCATGAACCTTATGGTAGACAAGGTCGAATTTACTGTTATAAACTACAATCTTCCATGAATCTCGTACATTCATAACTGCTCTGGCGTATCGAATGTAAACAAATGACGTCATATGTTAAGAAATGGACATGGTCCGACAATTTATTTATTAAAGACATTTTTATTTATGTTTAACGTTGTTATTTTATAGATACAAGTATTTAAGCAAATGCTCTGTTTAAGATAAACAGTATTAAATAACATTTACCGGCCTGAACGTTAAACATAAATAAAAATGTCTTTAATAAATAAATTGTCGGACCTTGTCCATTTCTTAACATATATATATATATATATATATATATATATAAATAATCATAAACTTACAATATATAATTTTTTTCAATATAGAAAATTCTGGACAATATATTTTGTACAGATATAACATTCTTACATAAAATCTTTCGATTTTTATAATTTATTGTAATACTTATACTTTATTAATTGTTCTGATGTATTTTTCAACAATGTATTCCCTTTCATTGGCTACAATCTCCTACCAACGATTCAGTAATTGTTCAATGTTTGACGGTAGAAATCACTAGGTTTATACTCGAAACATTCATTAAGTCACTAGTCACATCTTTGTTGAATGAAACACCCCGCAAATTGTTAAAAAGCGACTGAAAAAGGTGGCAATCTAAAGGTGTTAAATCAGGGAAATATGATGGGTGTGGCAGAACTTCCCAATCGAGCTCTTTCTTTGTATGCACTCGTGTCAAGCGAGTATTACTGGCGGAAATGGAAGAGTTTGTTTGTCTTGGTCAATGCGTGTGGCACACATGTGCCGTGTTTCTGGACGTTACCGATTGAGTGAATATGATGAGTGACAGTAATATGAGAGTAACATGAGGGTTTTCCATCTTCTGAAGCAATTCCCTAGAGGTCTGGTGTCAGTCTGAATGCAGAGAGTCTATGAGCAAGAACTTCCACTGGTCGAAATAGGAAAACGATTTTTGTGGGTAATCATCTCCGTTCACAGCACAAATGACTTGAACAGCTTCGGCAGCTCGGCGACCTTGATTAAAAAGCAGAGAAGTTGTTGGTCATGTTTGTTCTTATCTACTTGGCAATAACGTTCTACAACAGTTTCACAACATAACCATAATTACTTACAAATAAAAAAATGTAAACAATATATATATATATATATATATATATATTTTATTTAAAAAGACATTTTTATGTTTAAACATTCTTTTAAAATAATTGTCCATTTAATAATGTATATATATATATATATATATATATATATATATATATATATATATATATATATACTGTTTCTGTGATAGACCATTTAATCGAAAATTATAATACAGACATGTAACTGGCAATAATTCAAAATTCTTTCGAAGATTCAGTAATTCAAGAAGAAGAAGAAGAAGGATTGTATTTCCAACTAATGAATAAATATACTTTTCATATAATTAAATGTACACACAAAGAAGAAGAAGGATTCTATTTCCAGCTAATGAATAAACATACTTTTCATATAATTAAATTTACACAAATGCATAACAACTAAAATGCATAGAAAACAGATTTAATAGAAATAAATCCCACTTATCCATTTTAATGGGTGAAAAAAGTATTCATACAATACAAAAAAGAATACATAATCTTCATTTAATACTTTATAGAATATCCATTATTCACTTCTACAGCAACCAACCTCTTTTTGTAGTTCTCAACTAATAATTTGCAAATTTTAGTTGGTATTTTGTTCCATTCCTCTTTGCATATGGTCTTCAGATCCGGGATGTTTGTCGGAGTTCTCGATTGGATTTGAATTTTCAAATAACAGCACAGTTTCTTGATTGGGTTTAAATCTGGGGATTGACTTGGTCATTTCAGGATATTTACATTATTTTCAGCAAGCCATTTCTTCGTAGATTTTGCAGTGTGCTCAGGATAATGTTGGAAGATTCAATCAGGAATAAGTTCAAGATTTTCAACCGAAATCATTAAATTTGCTTCCAAAATATTTTAATATGCTACCATCTATTACTGATATGTTGCCAGTACCTTTTGCAGGAAAACAAAATCCCCAAACCATGATGCTGTCACCACCAAATTTCACTGTTGGGACTGTGTTCGTTTCTTTGAAGGAATCGCCATCTTTCCTGCATAATGGATTTCTAGAATTACGTTCAAAACAGCACAACTTTGGTTTCGTCTGTCTATAATATTCTTTCCTAGGGATTTTTTCTTATGCTTACGTTCACGAACGAATTTCAAACTGGTATCTCTGTGTCTTTTCAATAGCAAAGGAGTTTTCCGTTGGGAGCATGATTTTTGATTGTTCCTATGAATTTCATTGCTTATTGTCCATTTAGTGACAGATATGAAAATAAATCATCCTGCGACTCTTAACGTGTAATCATTGGATTTTGTTTAATTTGACGCAATAATTTCCTCGGAGATCTTGAAGAAATATTCCTTGGAGTACGTGTCCTTTTTCGTTTTCAAAAGTTTTGATTTTTTTATACCTTGCAATGAATGAACTAATGGTCGTAAATGGAAAATTCAGGTCGCCTGAGATTTTCCTGTAAATTTTACCTTTTTCCAGAGTTTAACAATCTGTTCTTTTTGCGAATTTGTCAATTCCTTACCTCTTGCCATGATGATAACCTTCAAAAACGAGTATCCGCTAAAAATAATATTGGAAATAATAATAATAATATATATATATATATATATATATATATATATATATATATATATATATATGTATGGTACCTAGCGCCATGTGTGAATACACTGCTCCAGCGTTGTGTCGCAATACAAAGATTTATCGATTGCACTAATATCTGGAAAACGTAGAACCATGCTGTCTCCATAGGCCACTACGGCTTTCCGATATTTATGCACCACAAAAACATGAAATTTCTATGATTTATTATCCATATAATTAGTGAAGTTTGTATAAAATATTTCTTATCTCATAAATTAATAGATTTTATTTATTTTTTATGCAATGTTACTTCTTTTCTACTAGTTATATTTTCGTGGGCACACGTGTTTGAATAGACTCCTGTCATTTTCTTTTTAACAATATAAATGGCCTGTGTCTTCGAGAAACTTAATAAAAATGTGGCCTGTTATTTTTTTTCTATGCGAAGACACCCGTCTGATCCGGTGTGCTCTCTGCTATCGAGCGGTCTTAAGTACGATGGTTAAACTGCTGTGTATTCAAACGCTAAAATATAACGTTTGATTAATTGGAAGAATTTCTAATATGCGGTGGTAATAATAATAATAATAATAATAATAATAATAATAATAATAATAATAATAATCTTGTAGCAGGTTGTACGGTGTTGGCACCCACTGAATATAAAACCCGACATGACAGAGTGGGCCAATATCTGCACTGGAAAATCTGCAATTTCTACGGGAAGAAAACTGAAAGAAACTGGTATGAACACCACCCAGACCCGGTTACGGAGATAGGACCTGTTACAATTTTATGGGACTACACAATACACACTGACAGAACAATCAAGGCCAACCGCCCAGATATTGTTATTAAAGACTATAAACAAAAACGGTGCCTCCTTATTGATATGGCAGTCCCTGCCGACTGCAATATATCTTTGAAGATATTCAAAAAGTTGTCAAAGTACAAGGACCTTGAAATAGAAATCGCGAAAATGTGGCATATGGGAACATCAACAATCCCTGTTGTAGTTGGAGCCCTAGGACTGGTTGGAAAAGATTGCAGTAGACTAATTGAAGGGATTCCTGGAAGTCCATGCCTCAAGGAGATACAAAAAATTGTTCTGACAAGTACAGCCCACACCTTACGAAGGGCTTTATCTATGTAATCATTTTTTTTTTTTTTTTTTTTTTTTTTTTGTCAGTGGAAAGTGTCATGACGCCATTTCTAACCTTAGGTCCCTGGGCGGGACCCGGAAAGAAATGTGTAAACGCCAGAAATCAAAGAAAATAAAAACAATAATAATAATAATAATAATAATAGTCAAAGAGCCCCCACCTATTGAAGAATTACAATTAAATTGGGAGCATGTTTCGAACAACCCAAATGAATATAATCCCAATGCAGAGTGGATCAATCGAGAATAAGAAAGAATGAGGGATTAACCTAGAATGCAAAAAATATAATATATCCAATATCCAATATACTGTTAGGTAAGCTCTAACAAAAATGGAAATCCACAAGAAATGACATGGTAACCAACTTTTGGCTCTATCATCTGTCACAGATTCATAAAACACTTGCGTAAACATTATCAATGCTAATTAATAGCCTCAATGAAATCCTAGAATAGATCACTGAAGGTATTACATATCGCTTTTCAAAAACGTTATGAAACAGATAATCAAAAAAACTATAGACCAATAACATGTCTGTTCATTACATATACATTGATCGCGTCTATCCTGACGAACTATATTTACTCTTTTCTCGATGAAAACGAGACCAACTACTAATAAATAAAATGAACCTGGAACATTGTGGGAAAAGAATTAGAAATTTCAGCACAGCTTGGACAGATTACCTTTACGGTAATTTGTCCAAGCTGGAATTTCTAATTTGATAGTGTGCGACACTCTTGTATCCTTCAGGCTTTCGAAATGTACAAAGTCTCCTCGGTTATGGTAAATTTCCTTAAATATAGGCTGGAACTATGGAATACCACATTAAACCTAAACCACACCAATGCTACTGCCACTCCCAGTTTGAATATCTGATGAGGAATCTTTCAATGAGTCTCCCTATCGCCCCTTCTGTTCTGTCTGTCCTTAATCCCGCTTTCTCATGAACTAAACAGTAATAACTATGGATGCAAAGTAGGAAATAAAATGTTTAACCACCTATTCTATATAGATAATATCCAACTCTTTGCCAAAGGCGTCCTGGGTATGACGATAAACTACGTCCAGCAGCAAGGCCTCTGATCAGGATGTTTTGAGGAGTGTGGAACCACCTCTTAATTGCTGGTGTTCCCAGGTTCACCTTGACTTGGCGTGGTAGCACCTGTTAGGGTCCCAGCTATGGGAAAATAGTTGACCCCACAACCTGACTCAAAACACTATGAAAGTGTAAAAATAGATTTTAATACCAGAAATACTTTTAAAAAAAAATTAGTATCAGCAATAAATATTTGAAAAAAATATTATCATAACTAAAAATCTTGTCATCATTAAATAACCCATTGAGGTTAATATGCCACAAAAGAAACCAAACTATACATTTAAAAAATATTACCAGCTATAAGTTTTTGGGAAAAAAAAGGAAATTTCGTCAGCATTAAATAATCCATTGTGGTTGATATGCCGTAAAACAAAACAAAGCAAACACCTTTGCAAAAGACGACAATGAATTGAAGGGTATGCTCAATACTGTAAAAAGTTTCAGGGATGAAATCTCTATAGATTTCGGATTAGATAAATGTGCAAAAGTAACATTCAAGAAACGGAGAATTACAGAAACACACTCATTAAATCTATATTTTGTCAAAATGATCAGGAAAGAAATGTATAAATACCTAGGAGTCAGCGAAGTATACAGCATATCCAAATGAAGTTTAAATTAAGAAAAGAATACTACAGGCATGTGTATCAGGTGTTAAAAACAAATCTAGTGTCGTTGACAAAACTAACCTGGTCGTTCGTCTCGAAAAGGACCTCCAATCGGTTGTGAACTGGAGCAGGATTTGGCTTGTTAACTTTAACGCCTCAAAAACAAAACAAATTTACTCATCACAAAGAACCCCCACCCAGATTAGAATGTCTGACACTCAACTTCTCGAGAGCTCCTCTTTTCGACTGCTCGGTCTCACATTGACTGCTGACCTGAGATGGAACAAATACATTGAGTCAATAGCTTCGTCCACCGCAAGGAAAGTTGGCTCTATGTGCCACGAAAGGAAATTTTTCTAGCCGGAGTCGATCCTTCAAATCTACAAATCAACCATTCGCCCTTGCATGGAGTATTGCTGCCATATATGGTCAAGGGCCCCTTCTGTTTGCCTCAAGGTTCTTGATAAGATCCAGAGACGATATGCAATGTAATTGGCCCTGATCTGGCATCTCGTCTGCAGTCACTCTCTCACAAACGTGCCGTCGCCTACCTATGTCTTTTTATAAATACTTTCATGGTAACTGCTCCGATGAGCTGCTTGCGCTGGTTCCCAGACTTCATGAATTTAAGCGTTCTATAAGGCTGGCATCTCACACCCTTTAACTGTCGAAACTGCTAAATATAGCCATCTCTTCTACTCCAATAGCTTCATCTCTCGCATCTCTCGGCTGTGGAACTCCCTCTCCTTTTCCTGTTTCCCTGATAGCTATGATCTCCAACTATTCAAATGTAATGTCAATCGACGTCTCCATATGCCTGGATCTATCCCCCATCCTTCTCTTCATCCTTTCCTCTATCACTCCTATTTGCTGTCGCTTCAACCTTCTGTAACCCCTTGTGTGCTAATGGCTTCCTGCCTTGCTTGGAGTGAAACGCTTACCCCCCCCAAAAAAGTTGAATTCACAAAAGACAATATCAGTGCAATAGTGCAATACATTTTCAACAGCCTTATGTGGACCATAACTGACATTAAGCGGATGGATGTCAAAATGAGAAAGTTTCTCACTTGCCACCGCATTCATCACCCTAAGGCTGATGTTGATCGTCTATATGTGTCCAGATCCGAAAGTGGGAAAAGATTTGAACTAGAACATTCTTACAAAATAACAATCGGTCTTCAAAGATACATGTAAACTACAGAAGACTGGATGAGGATCTGCGTCAAAGAACATGAAGGAATAAGAACGTTTACTCAATAATAAAGGAAGTCAAAAAATTCAAAAGGGAATTTCAAATAGGTGCAGAAGTGCAAATAAACCATAATACAGCAACTGCAGCAAACAAAGTATCTAAAAAGGAAAGCAAAAGCAAATGCAATGTTCAAAATGCAAAAACGATGGCAAGATAAGCCTCTTCCTGACCAGTACTCTTCCCGTAGTAAACTGATGTCGACAAACCCTGTGCCAATCAATGGTTACGCAGTGTAGGGTTAAAAGCTGAAACATAAGTTTTTATTCTTGCTACACAGAACTAATGTGTTAGTCCGAAATAATATTCTGTAATAAATACCCATCTTGTATCAGTTTGCACGATGTTAGACCCCATTGAATATAAAACTCTGCATGATAGAGTTGGCCAATATCTGCACTGGAAAATATGCTACTTTTATGGGAAAGAAACTGCAAGAAATTGGTATGAACATCTCCTAGGCCCGGTTACAGACATCGGATATGCACACATTTTATACGCACAGACAGAACAATCAAAATTAATTGCCCAGACATCGGGATGAAAGTTCACAAAAACAGAATGTGCTTTCTTAATGACATGGTATTTCCTGAAGATTGTAATGAAAATATTTAAAAAAAAACTATTAAAATACATGGATCTTGAAGTGGAAATCTAAAATATGTGGCACATGAGGACATCAGTAATTCCAGTTGTAGTTGGAGCACTCGGATTGATTAGAAAAGGTTTCGATAAACTCATTGAAGGGACTTCTGGTAGTCCATAACGTTAAGAAATTTAAAATAATAATAATAATAATAATAATGAATTTGTTCAATTCGCTATTGATTTTCTTTAGTCCAAGTCTCAAAGAATCCCACCCACTCTTCAGGTGATGTTGTAATGAGGAATCGGAGAGCCGAGTTCGAATACCATGCAAGTTCTTTAAATTCACTAATGAGAAAATACCCATGAGAGATATATGAATCCATTACATCTCTCTGCAGTTACATCCGTACATAGAAAAATCATTGACATCTCAATAGAATCCTTAACTCGGAAAAAATTCCATTATTCTTCAGCCAGTTCTATGCCATGCGTGATACACTCTTAGGTGATCATGTATCTTTCGATACATGACTGACGAGGCAGATTTTTTCCCCGCAATAGGTTGATTGCGGTAGACCAGTTGCCATAAAAGGCAACAGAACTCGGTCTGTCCTGCTATTTCTTCATAGCCACGGGGAGAAGGAGGGGTTTCATACATTTCCCAAGGGTATTAGCACGTAAGTGAATGTAATGGATTCGAACTCGGCTCTCCGATTCCTCAATCCGAACCGCTATCCATTACTCAACAGTGCCTCCTTATTATTCATACAATCTCAAAAATATGTTTCAGTTCTAAATAGTCTATAAAAAAAATCAAAGGTTGGTAACACGTAAAAAAACAAATCAATAAATTAGAATAACTTCAGGAGTTTTGTCAAGAAGAATGCTGAGAATGCTATGGGCAGACAAAAAGCTTTTTGTTTGGTTGATTTGTTTTTAACGGCTTATCAACCCTTTGCAGTTTATTTAAAGCCAGAACATAGTTTTAGATCGTAAGAATTGTTTTTGAGATAATGATGATCTACTAATATATATTTTACTAATCAAACCAAAGCTGTGGGGAGAAGAGGTGGACCCATAGCTTTTCCAAGAGTATTTACGCGGAAGTAGATATAACGATCAACCACATGAATTTGAACTCGGCGCTCTGATTAACAATTCCGAGCCATTATCCATTACAGCATCCTCACATTCAAGTTTACAGCACCCGGTATTCCCAAACAGTAACCCATTTAGATATTAACTAGGCTCAACGTTGGTTAACCTTGATGAAAGTACGGGAACTTGTATTTCAAAGTGATACGACCGTAAACCATAGAAAAAGTGAGCAACGCGTAAGAACTAAAGAAAATGGGAATTAGAATGACACTCATGCAAAAAATGAGAAAGACAACTGAAATTTCTGAGACACAGAAAGAAGAAGGACGGCTCGGAGAATTTAATACTCAGAGGATTATCGAGGGAAAAAAGGTAAACAACTGACAACTAACCTAATGATTTTGTGTGAATAGATGACGAGGGACGCTAAAAAGTCAGTCATTCTTTAGAGCTACAAGGGACAGGAAGTTGTGGAAAGTCATAATCTTCCACGCGCTGAAGTGAAGTACATAATCAGTTAGGACTTACTTCCATCCTGTATATATTTGTCTTTAGTCAGATGAGACCAAAGGTGGTAGGAATGTCGAACTGAACCCTTTATTTCGCTCACTGACGTAGACTGTCCTAGTTCCACGTGCCATGTCTAATGGATGTCAATTATCAGTTATGTCCTGTTAATTCCCCTCTCCAAGTTCTCCACCGCCTTAAACAGGCACTGAACTCACACACACCTTTATCCAGTATTCCATGTGTCCTTGAGAACATCTCTTTATGAATTTCTGTGTATTATAAACCTAATATCTTGAGCCATAATTTTTACCAGGGCTCATATTGCAATTTCTGCTGTTATTTTTTCATATTTTTACCAGTGTTCATATTGCAATTTTCGTTGTTGTTATTGCTTTTCTCTTATTACTGGTTCCCATATTGTATTCGTTTCTATGCTTGGTCGGCTCAGGGGATTTTTGTGGTCTAGCGTATGTGCTGATTCCTTAAGTTTACGAATTTTCCAATGTTGTTCTTTGTCTATGAGTTCAACCTGATCTCACAGAGGGCGGTGATCTCCCTTTTCTCTCCATATGTGGTCAGCCACGTCTGAAGAAGGCCGGAGAGTACAACGGCCAAAACGTTGTGATAAATATGTCAACAAAGATGAAGACGATAGTCCGAATAATGTAGATAGTGTACATAATACCTCATCTCAGAAATATAAACAGATACTTGTGATATTATGATAAGGATTTTTTTTTTGTCTTCGAATGATGTCAGACATGCGCAAGTCGTATTTTGGGGTGGAAGTATACCTGAAAATAGACCCGCGTTCACCGCCCATAAAAGGCGACAATATGAACTACTGCCGATCTGCCTTGCAGATCTCTTTATTTTTACCTGATCTTTCTTTACGGTGTTCTTATCCCAAGGTGTCGCAATATGATACAGTCACGGCTGTTCAGCTCTGAACCGACTGTTCGGTTGTACTCTTTTCCTACGGACGGGAGGAACCCGAAGGAGGCTACGCCGAAGGGCGGAGTCTCCTTCGGGGAGGTAAAACCGGCCCTGAACCCGTTTATACGGGTTCAATGGGTATATTTTTGGCCGAGCCCACGGGCTCGGAATGTTCACGTTAAAAAGGCCTTGTGCCACATGACACCCTCGTGCGGGGGGGGGGGTGACTGAATATCGTCACGGCTGTTCGTGTACACGCGTGATATCAGGATGACTGGAGGAAGAATTATTATCGCTACTGCAATTTTCCACCGATCATTTTTATATAAAAAATAACCTTAAGATAACACATATTTTACCTATATAAAGCTATTCGTGTGAGTTGTACTTCTGCATATTTGTATTTCTTTAAGGCATGGGCTGCCAGAAATGACATCAATGAATATATCGGAACCTTCTACAACTGGAATTGTTGATGATCTTGTGTACCATATTTTTGAGATTTCCACATCAACATTGTTGTGTTTTGATAGTTATTTTTTAGATTTTGAAGGGACTGCCATGTCAGTAAGAAAGTTCATTTTGTTCTTGTGGTCTTTGACCACGATGTCTTGGTGATTAGCTTTGATTGTTTTGTCTGAAAAAGACCCATAAATAATAATAATAATAATAATAATAATAATAATAATAATTATTATTATTATTATTATTATTTCCAAGTTTTCCTGATTTGCTGTTTAATAAAATCTTTTACCAAGTCTTTTACTTCAGACCTCAAATGAAGAAAGGTTTATCTCAGTAAATCATTGGGTATATTACTTTGAGATTTTGATGTTTATGTCTCAGGTAGCCAGGTATCTAATTTATGTATCAGTATGTCTTTTAAATCAATCCTGGTGATCTTTTAATAGCGGAATACTGGTCGTGTTCAAATGCTGCATTTTTGCAGTTTGAAAATGTGTTAAAATCTTCTGCTGAAATGTTTTTTATTAAACGTAATGGCAATGTATGCGTCTATATCCTATATTGACAATTTGTTCCTGATTTATCCCGACTGTTGAATGGGAAACATTCATCTAGTGGAACCTCTACTGCTGGCTTCAGATCTATACATTCGATTATGATGTAGAACCACAGGCAGGCTCATCCTGGCTCATCACAAGATGCCTGTTTTGTTAGTCAGTTACGTTCTTTTTCGTGCTAATTCCCTTTGGGCAAAGACGGAACCGTTTCTTGTCCCTCCAGTTATGGTGTAAAGACCACGGTAGAATGGACTCTCTCTCTCTCTCTCTCTTTGGGTGGCAACCAGTCTAGGAGAAAAAAGTCTGACTTCCAAAGCGTGGAGAAAGCAAGTCCATCTTTATACATATTTCTTATCCACCTTACTCTTCACGCCTTCACTTTCATTTATATCACCCACCTCATCCAGTAATTCTCTATCTTGAGGGATTCTTGAGCGTTTCATTAGAGGAATGCTAGTATTAAAAATCATTTTGCAAGCCGTCCTTCGCAGATGTTAGAGTCATGGTCACTCATGTCCCGAATGGACATAGCTTCTAAGAAAAAAAAACTGATGTACCTATAAACAATAGGGAATGAAACGAAAAAAAAAACTGGTTTCACTAATGTAACACTACAACGGACAATTATTTTGCTCCAAATTGATAGTTGTCTAATTATTATTATTAATATTATCGATTCCTCGAAGCATTCTACAGCGGCATCATAGCTTTTACAAATCTTTCTCTGTCTCCTTTTGCTCTTGTGTTTCCTTCGGTTGCCGCGTAAATCCAATAACAAAGTACTACACCTTCCACTATTAGTCCCTCGCCCCTACATTTGGCTCGACTAATTCTTGGAGTTCTCTGGCTACTAAAAGACCAAACGTAATTAGTGAAGTACCAACCAACGTAACCAACCTGCCCAACATCTTTCGTTTCCTATCTGACCCTCCACCCCCGCATCTCTTCTCACTGAATAATTTCAGGAAGAACTGCGATGTGAGGGAAGAGCTGAAAACGAACCAATTACCACCAGCCTCAAGGCGCACACTTTCATCAGTCCTTGGCACTACACCTCTGTCCCCATCTCTACCTTGATGACGGACACCGCTACCCACGTTATAATGGTTCGTTGTTAGACATTTCCGCTGTCTTTCTGACTATCGGTCTTTTGCCTTGGCTTCGTAAATCAGGAGTTTTAAGATCTGGTTTTCTCGCTTAACAATTACGTTACTGCAATCTTGGTCTGTCGTCCTCTTTTTTTAAAAACCTTTTTAATAATCACTGTTTGAACTTTATGTTTGTCGCTCAGTATATTGTTTGTTTCTTTCTTTCTGTCTTTCTCTTCTTTCTTCTCTATCGTTCTTTTTTTCCTAACCCCTTTCTTTCTTTCTATCTTTCTTTCTTTCTTTCTTCCGTTCTTTCTTTGCTTCATTCTTTTTTCCTTCCATTATTTCTTTCTTCCTTTATTTCTTTTTTGCGTGAAATTCTTTCTTTCTTTCTTCCTTGGTACCATTCTTTCTTTTTCTTCTTTCCTTACTACTTCTTTCTTTCTTTCTTTCTTTCTTTCTTTCTTTCTTTCTTTCTTCATTGATTTTGTTTCTCTCTTTTATTTTTTCCTTCTTATTACTTCTTGCTTCCCTCATTATTTCGTTCTTGTTTTTATTTCTCTATCGTTTCACTTACTCTCTTCCTTTTCTTTCTTTCTTTCTTTCTTTCTTTCTTTCTTTCTTTCTTTCTTTCTTTGTACCCTTCTTTCTTTTTTATTCTTTGCTTACTCTTTCGTTCGTTCTTTCTTTGTACCTTTTTTCTTTATTCTTCTTTGCTTCTTTCTTTCTTTCTTTCTTTCTTTCTTTCTTATATTTTCTGCGTTTTCTTCTTATAAACCAGTCACTCATTTCCTTTTATATACTAATGTGACTTTTAATTATTGTACATCTATTTTATTACATCACTCTTTGAGGACCGAAATAACTACACTAGTGAATTCCATGAGAAGAACATGCTATCCAACACGATAGAGTAGTCACCAAATTACAATTACATACAAAACTTCTACAAGTCATTCAAGATTTCACAGAAGTGGGCATTCACAGAATCGAACTAATTACTCTAGCGAATCAGCCAAAGAGACGTCAAGTTTGCTTATCGCAGCGCTGTTTCAGGAGCCTCACCTGCTCGCAGGATTGGCGAATTATTCCTCGATATCGCTATGAGGTAATAAGTTTAGGCAGAGGAAGACTCGTTAACCACTTACTTTCAATGACAGTTATTAGTGCAGGAACCGTGGCGTGTGGTAATCGCTAACGAGTTTACTTTGTTTAACCATTATTACATAGAAAGCCGTTCGATTCCCAATGGATGCTTCGGTGTTAAATGACACCTGCTGTCGAGCGGTTGCGAGCAAATTTTCGACTCAGTTTTGAAAAGATACATTGCAGTAAAAAATTAGGCCTTTTTATTCTTATACCCAGGATTAAATTGTTTTTTTCTTCTATTTTCAGAGACTCTAGTTCTCGTATGGTGAGTTTTACTTCCACTTTTAGCTGTTGACTAAATGTATTATATAATTATATAAAATGAGTGATATTTTAAATGCTAGTCTAGCAGTCCTTTGTTTTTATCGTCTCGTGCTAGGAGAATGTAAGCTGGTTAAATTTACAGTAAGATTTGATACATATATATATATATATATATATATATATATATATATAACAGTGATCTCATCTCACAATCCTCACACTTGCTCCATCTGTGGAATCCTTTGTAAATCACTAGCAGGTCTTAAATTCCTCTTAAGATTATCGCACAAACTTTCATAAGTGAATCAATAAGCTGTCAGATCCACATACGTCGAAACCGACGGGAGAGTCCATTATTATTATTATTATTATTATTATTAATATTATATACCGGGTGTAACAGCAAAATTGTCCAAATTGTGTTATAGCAAAATTGTCCAATCCTGTCTATTGCTACCTCATTTTTAACTTATTTACTTTTCTCTTGATTCCTGAATGGACTTAGAAGATGGATGCCAGATTAAGAATTTTGGTACAATTACTGAAGTTCTGAATGGTCTTTTTCGTCTCGTCATTGTTCAGCTGGGAAGATATAGTGGGATTGGCACAAAACGATTTTAACCTCTTCTCTTTCCAGCTTAATAGCTCAAAGGGTTTTTCAGTGATTCTTACGACAAATGGTGTCAAGATGGCTAAACGGTTATACTGAAAATCTGGAAAAAGAAACTCAATTAGTGTACTGTTTTTTGAGGGGATGGGCAATTATCGCATGCTGTTACCCGATTTGGACAATTTTACTGTTACATTCGGTATATGCACACTTTTGTGCAAGTGTGGGTAGTGTAAGAGATATCGGCACAAAAAGTGGAATAGGCAAACAGAGTTCAAATTCCGATCTCGTCTAATGCGTTTACGTTCATGCTAATATTCCTGGGGATGGTTTGAATTTCTCTTTTCTATCCTTCGCGATAGTTTGAATAGCAGGTTAAACTGACCTCTTTAACCTTGGGTGTGAGCCAGGTAAAAAGAAGTTAAAATGGAATTCCAAAACAGTGAAGAAGGCAATGAAAACACTCCAATGTCTTTCCCAGGTAGATATGGCAATTCACAGATGATAAAGAAAAATGGTATTAAAATAAGTAGACATTTTTATTTTACAGGACTAATTATTTTCGTATTCTTTCACAGATGCTAGAGATGATAAATAATGACGGAAATGTCATTTAAAGAGAACATTCTTTCTGAAGTTCGACAGGAATTGTAAGGACGTCGGTGTATGCAAAGGCTTTTAGAAAGTATTTCTCAAAAACAGTTTCTTCGTATTTAATTGTTCCCTAATTTTTAATCTTCACTTTCTTTCTTTCTTTCTTTCTTTCGTTCGTTCGTTCGTTCGTTCTGGGTATGAGAACAAACTATATCCGGCAACAAATCCTGTGATTAGGAGATTCGAGCTTTTGAGCCTCTTAATTAATATTGTTCCCAGCTCCACTTTAACCTAGGTAGTAGCACCTTTTAGGGTCCCAACTATAGCCAGTTAGTGAACCCCTAAACAAAAACCAACCGTTCGTTTTTATAAACTAAGAGTACATCTATATAGCAAAATAACAATTAATGCAACACTAAATAAATATATTTACTAAAAGTACATTTTATGATTTACAAAATATATATCTAAAAAAAATATACCTTTAGCCGGAAAGTATAAAATTATGTACAAAATATCTAAGTAGTTGAAAGCATTAAATTACGCATTTAGATTTCGGCATTAAATGACCCATAGAAGTGTTAATATGTGGCCAAACAAAATTAACCATCGAAACAACCAAATTGAAACAAAAGTTTCATGACATTAGTCTATATAATATCCTACAAATTCTTCGATCAAACGGTATTCCAAAACATAATTTCAACAAAACCTTTCAGTAATCATATCCACATAAACATGTATATACACAAAATCTGAGTATTATCTACCATGTATTCAGTTGTGAAAGCAGAATAACATATTCTATTTTTATTACTTCAAAACCCCCACCAAAATTAAATTTCGGCATCAAATAAACTTATAAGGAGTTGATACTAAGTTTCTAAGCGTAGCTTAGATGTGACACAAGGCCGAAATTATGGGGGCACCCAGCAAGGATCTAATTAACTCTCTAGTCGTAACTGTTTTAGCTAGACAAGCTTGCTAACCATTACACTACGCCGAAGTGCCCCCATAAGGAGTTGATATGTTGTTAAGCAAACAAATCAATCAATCAATCGATCGATCGATCTTTCTTCTAATGGAGATTTCGTCGTCTATTCTCTATCCATTTTTAATTAAAAATTAGATCTTTCTTTCATTCTATTTTCTTCTATTTGCATGCCTTTCTTAATTTGAAATCAATTCGTCTTCTCCCTTTTCTTGTCCGTAAAGTGCAAAATCCTTTAGAAGGCGTCTTTCAAACAAATACATCAACACATCATTTTGAAAATGGATTTTTCCTATAGGAATATCTAAAAGATGAATTTTACCGGATAATTCCTGTAACCATGATTGAGAAAAAGGAATATGCCTGAATTCCAAATGAACTGCCTTAGACATGTCCGGGTGTCGTAAGGGTTATCGATGCGGTCTGTAGAATTGGCGAGAGGAATTGAAATTTCATCGTCATCGGTTGATATTTATTTCGCATTAATTTTATTTGGAAAGGCATGAATCTGTTCTTTTCTCCTCCCATTTATCGGCTAAATAGCAGATACAACTAGGATCTCTAAACTTGGCAAGTATAGGAGAAAGACAAGTTTGAATATCTAACCGTGGGGAATTCATAGCATTTACGTCATCATTAAGAAAAGAATATGTGGCGAGACATGATCACTAATGCTCTGAAGAGTCCTGCCATATTTTAAATTATAAATCTTCGATAGAGCCTAATTAACACCATGTTTACAGCTACATTACGTTGAAACAACAATTTTCGCACGATCACAGACCATATCACTTTGAAACACCAGATCTCGTATGACCACCGAAGTAAAGCAACGTCAAGCCTGGTTAGTACTAGTGACCACTTGGAAATATTTAGAATGCTGTAATCATTGATGTGCGGGTGGTGTAATGGATAATGGCTTGGAAGTGTTAATCGGGGAGTCGAGTTCCAATTCCAGTTAGCTTTATTCTATTTACTTACGTGCAAATACCACTGGCAAAGGTAGGAATTAATCTAAATGGTATGAAGGATAAATTGTCGTCTAAATTATGCAAAAATGAAAATAACACTGACATTTCATTTTAACAGATATATTTACCAAAATGACACAATATATCTTGAAATGCTAGAGAGTAAATTTATTCAATAAAATCGCAATTGGCTTCAACCACAGCGTCCAGACGACTTCGAAATCTCCTGCAACAATTCTGGACGGTCTCCTTGTTGAATTTAGTGAATGTTGCCATAATCCTTGCCTTCAGCTCATATTTGGTGTTACAAAAAGTTGATCTCTCGCTCAACTGCATCCCGCACATAATAATCAAGGGGGTTTCAGTCTTGGGAGTTAGGGGGTCAGATGTAAGAGAGGATGTAATCGCTGAAATTGTTTGACAGACTGGAATCTTCTTTTTTGGTGCAGCGTCCTTTTGTCAGATATAGAGTTCAGTAGTAACCACCCTCTCTTCCCCAGGTAAACACTACCTCTCTGAGGTACTTGAAGTAGGCCTTCATGTTGAATGAGGTCCTCACCAACCAATTCGAGAGTTCTTTTCTTATCAAAACGATCATAATGAGTTTTCCGAGCTACCGTATCTTCGTAATCGCCATTAGCCTCATCCAACACTTTCCGAATCCACTGCACTGTCCTCAGATTGACACCCAGACATACTGAAATGTTTGTATTGGAGTTTCTGGCGCGAATGCCAAACAGTACAGCATGCCGTTTCCAAATTTTTGGTGAAGTGAATTGCGTCATGGTGCTCTTTTCCTCACAGACGGTATCCAACTGACCCTACCATACTGTGCAGTCGACCTAATAAAAAAAATGGCGACAATTTGTCTATCGTACCCTGCATTCTATCGCCAAGATATGGGTTAATTAGTAAGATTTGTATCACTAAGTCATTGTTAGAGTTAAGAAATAAAATGTCTTACAATCTAAAAATATATTCTGTCTTTAAATAAACTGCAAAAGATCGATAAGTTTTAAAAAACGAATCAATCAAACCAAATTAATTGTCGTCGTGTTAAGAAAATATAAATGCACGTACAAACTGTTGTAATATGCCCATTGAACCCCGTAGTGGGTTTTACACCCTGAAATAGAATCCGTCCTTCGGCGTAGCCTCGTTCGGGTTCCTCTCCGCCAGAGAGTTCAACCGATCAGACAGTCGACTGACTGACCAACTCACCGAGCGACTGTACTAAGTCGGTGGGAGAGTTTTAAAATAGGTTCGACTTAACACTCATATATTAATCAAAATGCAAACAAAAGAACTTTTGCTGTTGAGGAAAAACTTGAAGAATATAATATATAATTCAATACGGTTGATATTCCTTTCAATTAAATAAATGGGATTTTGATATTCCTAATCAAATGGGATTTTGTATGTGCCAGTGGATTTCTTAGGGTCAAGATTGTTTAAAAGTCATGAAACTTCCCTGTCTGTAATCAAATACGACTGAGTTTGTGATCAGTGAGAAGGAGGAAGTCGGGAAGAGGATGTCTTATGTCATCTAAAGTTGAGTTGGAGGCAAAGATTTACGTGAAGAGCTTCACCTTATCCGACGAGGAAGAGATGACCTCCGGACCATTAATAATAGTGGACACAGACGTTGTGCCGCTATTCGGAATTTGGTTGGAGATCTTCCAGAACAGTTTGTTTTCAACCTCGGCTTGGACCGCTTGTGCGAAGCCACATTTTGCATTTTCTAGAAACGTAAGAAAAAAAAATCCACCTCGTTTTTTAAGAAAGACTTTCATTAATGCATGCCTCTTGTTATTCAAAATAACGTAAAGCAAAGAAACAATTTCCACTAATTTATATGTGAAAAAAAAAAATAGCGTTCCTGGCCGCCCAAAATAAAGTTTTATGTCTGCCTGACTCAATGTCGAAAGCGTGGTTCGTCGTCTACTGTTATTTAAAATATCACATCATTCCGTGATTAGACTCGTGTGCTTTATCTGTCACCGACTACTTTGTAGGGATTTTACACCCCTGCCCTAAATATAGGCTCCTCTTCAAAATTAAAGTTATACTTTTCTGCAAGCATTAAAGAATTCTTGATGACAGCGACAATCTCGGCAAAATTTATGTTCGGTTTTGGAATGCTTTCAATATATTCTTTATAAATGAATAGTAGTTTCCGGTTTTGGAAATGTTTCAAACGAAACAACCTCCTTTTCATACGATCTGTTCCACATTGTTTACATCTTACAGAAAATTATCCAAGTAATTTCTTCAATTTCTCTTTTATTTCCAGTTCATTCGCTTCCTTTTCATTCACTTTGTACACAGCTTCATTTTATTTTCGATGATTTAAAAATCCCTTTCCTGGAAATTTCTCATGTCCATTTTCAATATTTCTTCTTCCATCTTTTCTTAATTTTCTATTTTGATTTACGCATCTTCTGTATTTCGTTCACATCCTAATCTCAACCTGCCCTCTTTTTTTTTTAAATGTCAATCTTTAATCTTAATACAGACTTTCGTCTTCCTGTTCTTATTACCTTTTTTTCTGTTTATTCGTTTCTATTTTAATTTGGGATTTTTTTCTTTAATTTTATGAGAAAATTTCTCATTTTCTCAATCAGTTTCTCGTCAGCCAATTTTCCTATTTTCCCTGTTTATATTTTCGTTTTTCACACTTTCTCTTCTTCTCTTTAGTTTCAACTTGACATTTTTTATGTCTTCGCCGTCTTTTCCCCCCACGTTCGGTTCTACGTAAGATTTTTATTTTTTTCCTTTTAGTCTTTCCATCGACTTTGATTATCAATATCTTTCTTTCTTTCGTTATTTTTTCCTTTTTTACTTTATTTTTCTTTTCACTTTATGTACAAAATTTAATCCCTTCTTTCTTTCTTTCTTTCTTTCTTTCTTCATTTATTTCTTTTCCTTCTTTCTGCTTTTCTTTCCTTCTGGTCCTTTCACTTGTTTTCTTATGTTCCTTTCTCTCTGTCCTTTTCACTTCTATCTTTTTTTTTCTGTTTCGTTCACTTTCTTTCTTTCTTTCTTTCTTTCTTTCTTTCTTTCTTTCTTTCTTTCTTTCTTTCTCACCATGATTTGATTTCATCGGTTAAGATTTTTCTTCTCATTTTTATCTGAAATTTAATCTTTATGTCGTCACTTTTTTCTTTCTTATCATCGAGTTTTTTTTATTTTTCTTTATTTTGTTATTTTTCCATTCATAATTAAAACTAATATTTTCTTCCTTTCTTTCTTTCTTTTCTCATTTCCGTTTAAATTCTTGTTCATTATTCTCATCCTTTTTCTAACTTTCAAATCCATTGTTCTGTCCCTTTTTATCTCAGTAATAACGTCTCACATTACAATTCTGGTCGTGCCGTTTTCAACAATCCACTTTCTTTATTCGTCGTCGATTATTATCGACTTGTTACCAGTTTTTGGTTACATTTATTTCATTATTTGTCCAGTTCAATTCATTCTTTACACAACAACATTGGCGAGTCAAAAGTCAACATGTCGAATGCGCTGGTCACAGAAAGTTGAACAACTTCCGCCGGAAGAGAAATTCAATTATGAGAAAATAAAATACACTATCAAAACTAACAAAAAAAAAAAGTCATAATTTTTGTGGTATATTTTTGTTACTAACAAGAAGAAAGAAAAGATTTTGTGAAACCAGGAAGCAGTTGCAAGAGGTAATTTTGTATGTGTGACGAATTTAGACCGATGAAGTCCTAAAGGACGAAACGCGTCACATATAAACTTTTTTCAGCAGCTTTTATATATATATATATATATATATATATATATATATATATATATATATATATATATATGCGTGTGTGTGTATATATATGTATGTGTATATATATATATATATATATATATATAAAATATTCCCACATTATTGTTCTTGACATATAAAAATTATATCTTTA
>CAHIKZ030001358.1:1397500-1425000 GCA_903632075.3 Acanthosepion pharaonis | reverse complement strand
TCTCAACTATAATAACGCGTGAATACAAATGTCGGATTAAAGATAAACCAATTATTTCATTAGAAATTGTTTTAAGTTTCGGATACGAAACAGGGAAGCTATGAAGGTTTCGAGAATATAAACTAATTGAATTCCTTAAAAAGGGTAATAGAACCTTGTTTGCCGCAAAGTTCTTCGTGGCCGAGCGGTACGGCACACTATATCAAACCGTAGTTTGCACTACAAAGGGGGCAGTTTCGATATATGGGGATGAACGTATTTACTTACTTAGATTTCTCGGATGCGCACGCTTGTAGACGGTATATCCACCAATTGGGCGTCTATTCTTTTACAGTGAGTTTCACTCTATATAAGGCTCAAAAGTCACTCGAGGTAGAGAGTTACAAGGTTAGAGGAACAGTTTATACGGATAGGGAAGATGGGGAAGGTAACATTTAACCCTAGACTTGAACAGGTTAGGATTGTAGTGATCGGGAAAGCAGCCTCTTGAGAGTAGGTTCCACAATGTTTCGCGGAAAGAAGCTGCGCGAGTGGAACTCACTCCTCACCAATGGAATACGCAGGGAATGAGGGTGGCTCGCTACAATGCGCATAGCATGGCGGGTCCCAGCCGGGTAGGTCAGAATTGGTGGAACTAAGGAATGTCGTTCTTCTGAACACTTTCCTTGAACATAGCGATAGAGCAGCGAGGGGCTTGCGACGTTTGGTCTATGGGAAAGAGGTTGTAGAGATGAAAATAATTCATCACCCACAGGGACGCGGAGACTCCATTGAACTCTATCGAAACTGCTAAGTAAGATTTCATATAGGAAATATCCACTATAATAAGGTTTGAAGTAATAAAAAAGGCATAATTTTATAAGTACTTATATGAAATGATGCAAAGGATTTTGTCCAATCTTGAGTGTGTGTTCTTATATAAAGAATTGTACAAATTATATGCATTTTACCTGTATGTTTATGTAAAAAGGGTATATATATATATATACGTGACTGCTTACAAATCTAAATAGCGTGTTGGAGCCTTCGTAATTCACATTAACCTAACTAAATCTGAGTTTTTGATATTTTGATCTGTGTTACACTGTAAACGCATACGCTCGTATCGTCTACATTTTCTCACACTCTCTTTCACATGTACATACATAGATGTATATAAAAACAAAAAAAAAGAAGTCGTCTACACACACACGCATACCCACACATACGAACACACACACACATACAAACACAGGCACAGATGCAAATAATCGGAATCAATCGACAATATTTGTTCGCATTACATTAAAGACTCCCCGGCATACACATGAACATGAAATTAACAGCTATTACATTGCGCATGCGCTCACAGTCCTTCCGGCCATCATAACTACGAGTTGAAAATTATGTTTCCTAATTGAAGCCATAACTTTCCTAAACGGTAGCACTCGTATCCCGAAGTCAGCTGGCTTTCTCTCTCTCTATGTCGCTCTCTCTCTCTCTCTGGGGAGCACAGGTAACCTCAAAGACACGGAAAATTGGTTCGCCCGTAGCACCAATTATATAAGTTCGCTCTCACTTAGAAGATTCTGTTGTTGGGTCTCAGGTGGTCATAACAGGCTTTTCCACTAATAAATAACTTTCCGCACACCGAATTCATTTTCCATTTTTTTCATTTTTTTTTTCTGTCAAGACTGTGATTAAATATTTTCTTTTCTCTGCATCAGCAATGTTTTGGTTTAAATTATGTGAGTGTTATATCTACATGAAAAAAATGATTACAATAAATAAGTCAGCATTATTTATTTAAAAAAAAAATCTAATTTAAGTTTCTATATTTTAGGAGAGTTTCGTGGAAGTTTATAAGTTAGGATTCATCATAATACTGTCGAGCTTTCTTAACCGTAGGTTCTATTCCGATAGTTTCCTCTGCAGAACTTCTCACCTATTATGCTTCTATCTTCCATTTTCCTGTCAACTACGATAGACAAAAATTTAAACGCTACAACAATCGTCATCTTCTTCCGTTTTTAATGTTATAGCAAATGTGCACGTAACCATTCCATATTCTTTGACAAGGAAACGACTGCGTTAGGATTTATTAATATTTAGATTTTTTATTTACAATTGCTTTTCAAAGGCACGGATCTCTATACGAAAAATGATTCGGACAAAAATTATGAATTAGGAAGTATATGAATTCACCTCTTCTCACATACAGCTGTTTGTTAGTAAGACTTGCAAATTGGACTCTATCGAAACTGCTAAGTAAGATTTCAAATAGGAAATATTCACTATAATAAGGTTTGAAGTAATAAAAAGGCGTAATTTTATAAGTACTTATATGAAATGATGCATAAGATTTTGTATAATCTTGAGTGAGTGTTCATATATAAAGAATTATATGCCTTTTACCTGTATGTTTATGTAAAAGGGTATATATATATATATATATATATATATATATATATATATATATATATATATATATATATATATATATATATATACATGACTGCTTACAAATCTAAATAGCGTGTTGGAGCCTTCGTAATTCACATATCTGAAAAAAAAACCAAATTCTTAAAATTTTAAATTATTTTCTGGTTTAAATAACCTGCACAGGTTTGATAAGCCGTAGAAAACAAATCAATCAATCAATAACATAACATTACATTTAAAATATCTGTTAAAATAATCGTTGAGTACAGTCCTGCAAAATTATAAAATGAAATTGCATATTGTCCTTAGAAAATTAGCCTTCGGACACAAGAGTAAATTACTGACATTAATGACTTATTATTGACTATTACTGATGTTACTGCCTATTAATGATATTACTAACTATTAGTGACTTACTACTGACTATTAGTGACTTATTAGTGAAATAGAAATGTATATGGAGAGAGGGTTGGGGAGAAAATGTCAGAGTAAATTACTGATTATTAGTCACTTATTACTGACTATTAATCATTTTACTGGCCATTAATGATATTATTAAATGTTAGTGACTTATTATTGATTATTAGTGACTTATTAGTGAAATAGAAATGTATATGGGGAGGAGAGAAAATAGAGTAAATTACTGACTATTAGTGACTTGTTACTCATTATTAATGAGAATACTGACTATTAGTGAAATTATTAACTATTAGTGATATTATTATGTATTAGTGACTTATTAAAGACTATTATTGATATAGAAACGTATATAGTGAAAGAGGTGGCGAGAATTGTTTTTCTTTTTACGACGGAGATTTTTAAAAAAGTGAGTTATAATGAGACAAAAACAATGAAATATTGTTTGATTAAATGTCTGCTTCCACAAAACTAAATTTTTCATACGAGATCAGTCACCGAATTTATTCTGATGAAGACAAAAATTGACTCGCGAGCCACTCTGGTTATTTTTAGGCATGATTTCGAACAGTCATGGGCAAACTGCCACCTCTGGCCACGTGCGGCCTGTTTGGTCTTTCTGAATGTCACGCTTAATTTCATGAGGAAAATAAGGTTTCTTAAAACTTCATTTTGTTTCATTCTCACTTGTTCACTCACACATTCTCTCATAGAAAACCACATACATAAACAATGACTAACTACAACGTTTTTTTGAATTTTTTAAAATTTCCGGTAAAGTAACGTTTTTAGTATTTTAAACGGTTGGTGATTTTCACTAAGGAAGATCATACGTGTAAATATGTTTTGTTTTTGGAATAGGAAACGTTCACAAGGATTTTTTCTCTAAAGAAGAAAATTCTTCATTTTCTAATGAATATATCAGAAATAAATCCCACGCAGTAACATGTGATAATCACACTGTCATCAGTGATATTATTATACCAAGACTTCAATATTTTAATTATTAAAAATATTTTCTCGAAAATAAAACGTTCCTACGATTTCTAACGTATATGCTTACGCATATGGTCTTCTGTAGTGAAAGTAGTTGAGGTATCTAGTACGAAAAATTACTTTGAATCTTTTTAATAGTGTGGATCGATTTGTGGTGAGTCATAGATCATGCGGCCCACTGCTCGAGAAAGGTTGCTCAGGCCTAATTTAGAGCCAGTTTACTATCCGAGCAAATTAAAGAGAAATCGTAGAAATAAATATGCACAGAAACTTATAGAAAGTTTTTTTTTTCATCAACGAGATAAACAAATCATAAATCTGGTAATTAGGAACATAAATGTTTGGTGAATTTTCGTGAGGCAAATTTATATATATTGCTGTTTAAAGCATCGACTATATGAGATTTGCTGTTTTCTCTTGTGAAATAGCCAGTCAGCATGTGTTTATAGCAAAAAAAAAAAAATTATTTAGGCTTTCTCGAGTTTATCTTTTTTTTTTTTTTAACTATTCAAAATGTCTTAAGGAAGCTATTTAACAGGAAGCTTGAGAAGGAAATCACTTAATGAATGTTTGGACTTGCCATCGTTGAGTGCCTTTTTCTGCATTGCTTGGAGTTCCCATCTTCTGCTTTTATTCAAATAACTGTCGGTAATCTGAAAAGATGCCTTCCAAAAGCTAAGTGTTAAGAAACAAAAATTTAACTGAAAAAAAAAAAAAAAAAACTCCCAAAAATAGAGTAGTCAAGATCTCTATACTATCAGCATTCCTAAATAACACTTAATGCTGGACAATTTTCTTACAGATAATGATGAGATTTGAAGCAACAGTGATGTGGTTCTACAGAAGGATACTGAGAATACCGAGAGCGCAGCATTTCAGTAAGGAAAACGTTTTAAGAAAAATGAAAATAAAAAGGACGCTTGCAATCAGAAAGAGACAGACGAAATTTCTAGGAGAAATAATGAAGAAAGACGGCTTGGGAAATCTGACACTCACAGAACATAGTGAAGACAATATGGATACAAAGAAAAAACGGTTAACATGATGATCTTAATGAGCTTTTATAGACGGATATCAGATAAAAGGATAGTATAAAAAGTAAAAAAAAAATGTTGCTAATAGCTACAAATAATAGGAAATTGTGGCGAGCCATGATCTCCCAGGTTCGGTAGGGACGCGACAGCGAGAAGAGAAAGAAATACAGTGTAACCCGGATGTAAGAGAGTTGTCGGGACCGGAGAAGAAGTCTCTTATATCCGGGTTTCTCTTATATCCGGGTTTGGTCTATTTTATATACATTAACACAGGCTCTAATTTGGGACCAGAGAAAATCTCTCTTATATCCGGGTTTCTCTTATATCCCGGTTTGGTCTATTTTATATACATTAACACAGGCTATAATCTGGGACCGGAGAAAATCTCTCTTATATCCGGGTTTCTCTTATATCCGGGTTACACTGTATTGTTAAACGTTTCTCTGTCTTTATAGTATTTGTAATCTAATGCATGTTGCTGCTAAAACCCTAAAAGTAATATATTTTCATATTTGAAACTAAGAAACTGAGGTACCTTTAAGTACCCAAGCGGTGACTAACACCTTTACCAGACGCTTGAAACGAGCCCATTTGTCATTGGGTTGGTTTCAGGATCAGAAGGGCATAAAGAGAATGAAGATCGACGTATAAACACGTCTATATCTGGTTTTTAACGTTATGTTTTGGACGTGTTTATTCGTCCGTTTTAGGAAAAAAAAAAACACACTTGGTAAAAACGTACATAAAGTCTAGGCCAAGGAAAGGGTGAAAAATGTTTGAATTGCAAGCCGCCATTTGAAAAGATGTCAGTATTTTGAAGATTGAACATTGACAGATTACCGAAGTGGCTTTTATTTTCATTTTTTTTTTTACTGCAGCTCTAAATTACATAATTGATCGAATCAATTGAGTAAACTACATCATATCTATTTGAACTGTCAGTGGGATAGTTTTACACAACACCTCAAATAGTTGCAAAATTAAAACATTAAACCTAAATACTCAAGTCCTATTCTTAAATAGTTCAGAAACTTTAATGTAGATGTCATGACTGCCTCTAAACTCGTTTGGAAATATATAAACTTTTTATATATCAATGGCTTAAGTAGTTTTAAACGAATGAAGCGTGTAGCTATTATCGAGGATTAATGCCACAGAATTCAAAACAAAGTATTTCACCAAATAATTGAAGTCACGTCACTTGAGGACTTTCAACAAGAGCAACAACTAAAATGGATGCAAAAGCTGACTTTCCACACCAATTTAAATAAAAGGTTAGGTGGGAAACCCCTATAAAGAGAGCTAGCATCTACTGGATTTAGGCAACGTAATTTCCTGAAAAGTTGTCTTAGAAGAAAGACTTGATACATTTCAACATAAGGTGACATTGACTATTGCCAACAAGGAAAAGGTTAATATTACCATCGTCTTTAATCAGAAATTCTTTTAAAGACATTCCAGTGGCTATCATTACCTCTTCAGGGATTTACAAAATGCAGGTGAAATTTAAATATCCTGTTTCGAAGCTATATGAACGCGCCCTCTTTTGAAAAACATAGTTTCTGTGTTTCGACTGCAAAAAGGGGTGTCAAGGGGCAACGCTCCGTAGATAATAAAGAGTGTGAATAGAGAAATGAGCAATTTCACTTTTACTTAATCAGACATTATCAACTGTTTACATCTGTCTCTTTAAATCTCTAATAGTTTAACATAAAATAATCGTCACATGTTTTAAAATTATACATATCCACACGCGCGCGCACGCACACACATAAATATACATATATATATATATATATATATATATATATATATATAAAAATATATATTAATACAAATGAGCTGATTTTATGTTACCTTATATTAAACATTTAAATAAGTTGCAATATATATATATATATATATATATATATATATATATATATATATATATATACGACTTTCCCGTTGAATTCGACGTATGACGCTGAAGCAGATGAGTTCCTAGGATCCGACAAAAGCACATATGATTTAATTATAGTGGTGAAGGTTTTGTGCAGAACCAACCCCACTTTTGAAGGGACGAATACAGAGACCTGGTGCACTAAGTGCGCCAAGGTCCCCAAACGACCATACGCAGGTTTTGAATTCAGAGTTGTCCTTCTCCTAAACAAGTTGCCAACCAAGGCTATAGAACCCAGTCTGTCCTGCTATTTACCCATAGCTGGAGGGAAAAGAAGTGGATTCTTACCTTTCCTCAGGTGTATATATATATATATATATATATATATATATATATATAACTAATTTGTATGTAAAATTAAAATTAGATATAAATAAAAGATGTCTGTAAAAATACAATATAAATAAAAACAAAAAGTAAACTGTTTCGTCTCCTGAGGGACTTCATCACTGTAAGTATAAGTATTTTAAATATATGTTGGAAAATAGAATCCTTACATTTACCTTATTTAACCACCCCCCACCGAGAGACGAAACAAATTGGTAAAGTAATATTTTCATTTTACCTTTGTCATTTTAAATATCCATTTTATTTATATTTAATTTGGAGTTTAAAAAAATCCTTTTGCTGTTATTTACTTATTCATATATATATATATATATATATATATACTTATACACACACACGCACATACACGCACACACACATACGCATATATATATATATATGTGTGTAGGCGTGTATGTGTGTGTATATATATATATGTGCATGTATATATATATATATATATATATATATATATATATATATATATATATATATATATATATATATATATATATATATATATATATATATATATATATATATATATATACTATGTAAAATTTGCTGTTTCTATAGGGAAGGAACTGCAACATTAATTATACTGCTTGTATCTAAATAGATACAAGCAGTATGGACATGGAAATTAACACTGTATAGCGATTATCTGTTTCATACCAGTAGCGATCATCCGACCATCTATCACGATTCCTTGCGCAGACTGGATATTAATTATAAGTTCATGAAACATCCGGTATTATAGGTTTATAAATACCTCATATTGATTATAAGTTCTTCCTATAACCTATCATTATCCTCAGTCCCAAAAATAGAACGCAAGTTATAAAATATTTGGTTTAACATTAAATTTATGTAATTTAACTTTAATTCTAACTGTTAATGTCTACTAAAATATTAAGTTCATAATTAATGCGTGAAGTGTATAGTAGTGTTTTCTTCAAAGAAAACTTTAATGTCTTATTGTTTATTTTGTCTACATTCATATGCGTCTTGTGAATATGAATATGCAACAAATGCCAGAATCGGAATGAAAATAGATGAATGCTCCTTTTGTGTGCATCAAAAATCTTGCCATGGTCTACTGGTTGGCAGGAATAATCTCGATTTAATTCATAATTGTATCAAATTAGGAGCAGCTAAACATTGCGAATCACCGCCAACGGTTTGCGTGTTGAGCGAAGACTGAGTAATTAGTTTTAACTTTAAGCCAGGTAACATTTCTATCGATAATAGGGGTAACCTTGAAACAGCACTGGTAGTACACGGAATCGAGTGGAGTGCAAGCAGGGAGCTTTTCTTGAAGACCTTTTGACTTCGCTCTCTTTCTTCTGTCTCTGTCTCTCTCTCTCTCTCTCTCTCTCTCTCTTACTCACTCGCCACTCGAGAAAATCAGCCAAAGCTGCGGATGCATCTCAGTCGCACCAATATGCATACATTCTTCACATGCAGCAAAACGGGTATATTGATCATCCACCCACACACACGAACTAACTCTTAAACAAAAATATACACACACTCTCGTTCTGGGTAATTCGCAATAACAATTCTTTCTTTTTATGCGCCATGTTCTTTCAGGACGTAGGTGATCATGGCTCTGCACCTCCTTCTATCCCTTGCAGCTGTCAACAAGTTCCTTCCCTCTGCTTCCTCCCACAGACCACATTCTGTCATCTACCTGCTCAAGCTCATCAGGTATGTCACACGCTGCTTTCCCTTGTCTCATTTTTCCTCTATTCGACCTGTGAGTATCAAATTCTCCAGGCTCTCCTTTCTCATTATGTGTCCCAGAAACTTCAGCTGCCTGGTCCTGATGTTAAGTATAAACCTTCTCCTGGGTCCATGATATCCTTAGCATCCTTCTGTAGAAACAAATATCCGTCGTCTCGAGTCATTCTTTATCTTTGAGAAAATCGTCAAACATTCACTGCCGTTAAAATTGACTCAAGCTGGTTTCGAACACTAATAATATTGATTTAGAAATTTCAAACGAATATTATCTTAATTGTACGGCAGGGTGTTTTCCGGATAATTTTAAGAGAAAACTCCGGCAAACGGGATTCCTTATACACCTCTCTATATAAATTTATAAGAAAAATATTTCTTTCTCTCTCTCTCTCTCTCCCCCTCTCTCTCTCTATATATATATATATATATATATATATATATACAGGATGATCTCGCAGGATATCGGAAGTACGAGATTTAAAAAATACGGCCCCTACCTTGATGGACTTCAACATAACAGCAAGAAGATAATTAGAGAACTAGAAAGGATATTATAAGGATTATTATAAAAAATGAATAGACATAATAATTCAATATTATTTAATTTATATATATATATATATATATATATATATATATATATATATATATATATATATATATATATATATATATACCACAGAAATATTCAAAAATAGAGGAAAATAGTTACTTGCTTTTTAATAATAATAATAATAATAATAATAATAATAATAATAATTCATTTTCGTTTAGCAACATGTCAAAATTATGTCACCTCGTGTCCCCCATATTTTTCTTTTCCTTTTCATAACAGTGATAGATTTATAAATTTAAGAATGTTCTCAAATTTAAATTATAACACATAATTTATTTTCTCAATGGTTCTATTTCCGTGTGTATAAATACGGTTCCCTAAATGATTATTAATTTTCTATATATACCTTTGATGAAGTTTCCAAAGAAAGGAAAAGCTTTGCTATCCTCTTATTTGTATTTAGAAAATTATATATATATATATATATATATATATATATATATATATATATATATATATATATACTTCTTCCACATCTCACACTGCGAATTTTTTCTAAGCTCTATACTAAACATTAAATCTGTTACGTAAGAAGAACTAAACAAAATGAACACAAAGCGATCAGCTTTAAAAAAGGACTCATAACTGGAGAAAGCGAATGAAAAAAGAATGTTAACAAGAAATACTTTTTCACACCGAACCCAGTTCTGCGGAATCAGAATCAACGTTGAGTTTAAGCATGCGAATGAGCCAATTGGAGTAAAGTGCCATGCAGATTTAAATTTTTCCCACTTGTGACGAATGCAGCTATCGATTTTTTTTGCATGCAAGCATGATAGTTAACATTCGTGTCAGTCAGCTGTTGGCTCTCACGCTGGTCAATAGAATCTTCCTGCCTATTCGTAGCATCCAGCTATAGGCTCTCACTCTGGCCAGTAGAAAATAGTCGCAAACTACATGAAAAGTGCCGTAGAAGCATGAAAAAATCGATTATTTCTACTATCGATGGGAGCTGGGAAATGCAAAGTCGGTCTTGGCCTTCCCGATAACTTGGAGCATGTGCATGTAAATTTTGGTGTAAATCCGTCGAAAATTGCGGCCGTGAATTCGTTACACACACACACACATCCTGCCTTATATATATATATATATATATATATATATATATATATATATATATATATATATAAAATAAAACAGTGAAAAATCTAATTGCAGGTTTCGTTCCGAGATGGGTCTTCTTCAGAGTAAATGACGTCTTTATTGATGGAATCAATCTCATTTTATCTTATATAAATGGAAAAAAATGGACTAGAACTGTAAAGGAAATTCCAGTTTTGGAAGGACAAAAAAGGATACATACATTTAGAGACATTTTTAAGACACATAATGAGCAAATAGTCCTTGGAAAATTTGAAACATAGACTATACTGAAGGCAGCAGAATTGTTGAAAAAACAGCGAGATGTTTGTGTGAGTAGACAGTAGCTTCAACGGCCAAGACGGATTGTAATTCATCAGAAATTAAAGAAGCGAAAAAGGGGATGTTGTGAAAAGCCATGATCGTGAACTTCCTGAAAGTTATCAAATAGCAAAATTGTATATATCGACAACAGAGCATTTGTCGATGTAAACATTGTGGACAAAGAATTTAAAACAATGATAATCATTTAAGGGGGTGAAACCGACAGACACCTTGTAATCTGGATTACCATGCACACACCAGTAACATGTGAAGCACAGGATAATTTATAATATCTTTGGCTTTCGTGATTACCGGTGGCTCTGTAATAAGGTATTAAATAAGTGCAAGATCTTTATTTACCCTTTCTTCGATCAATTTGAGGTGTTATTATCCTCTGTTGATAAATGCTTTGCCCGCAAATTCCACTTAAACTCTTCTCTTGATTAATCTGTAGTATCCATGACTAACTTCCCACTTAGAACCGAAACCTTATTGAGTGATATGCATATAACATGGTCTCTGTTAACATCTCTAACATTGATCCCCACAAAGCATGTGGACTCGATGGTATCCCTGTCATAGTCATTAAGAGATGTGCTCCTGTTTAATAAATACCTCCGCTTCTTCTTGCTTTCTTGCCTGCTGGAAGTCATTATCGGTTGTTTCAATATTTTCAAGAACACTGTTGAACCATCCGACCCTTCCAACTATCGACCTATTATCCTTCTACCACTATTTAAGAAACTCCTAGAGGCTCTAATCAATGCTGAATTGGTTCCTCATCTCTTATCGCAGGGTCTTTTCTCAGACAAGCAATACGTCTTTCATTTTTCCAGGTCCACTGCTGATAATTACGGAAAAAAGCCTGTAATGCTCTAGATAAATACAGTGAAGGTCGGGCTCTAGCATTGGACATCTAGAAACCCTTTAAAAGGGTCTGGCATACAGGTTTTCTCAACACGCTGAAAAGTTGCGGATACATTTTTTGAGCTGATCCAATCTTTCCTATTAAATCGTAAAATGAAAATAGCGAATGACCATTCGTCTCCACCATTCTGTACTAACGTGGGTGTCCCCCAGGGCTCCATCCTTGGTTCTACGCTGTTTAAATTTTCATTAACGATCTTCACGATGACATCAGCTTTTAACTTGGCATTTATGCTGACGACATTGCCACTTCCTCATGCCTCGATCAGTCGGATGAGGGTCAAAATGGCAGCTGATGACCAAAACGATATCATGATCCTTGTTAACTTGGGCAAAAGATGGCTTGTTAAAACGAAAACTAAACTTCTCTCCATTAATCACATGAGAGACCCGTCATCATGTCTTACATCAGCATAACTGATGCTAACCCCCAGGAAAATGACTTGTTGTGCCTTCTCGGGTAAACATTCTCAGCTGAAAGGAAGTGGAAAAATTATATTGAATCCATTGGTAGGTCAGCTGCTAAGAAAATCGGTTCACTGCGTCGTGCGAGACAATTTTTCTCCCCGATATCTATCTTACATATCTATAAGTCTACAAGTCGTCCATTCATACAATATTGCTGCCACACATGGCCCAGTGCCCTTGCTATTTACCTTGAGCTCCTTTATAAAATCTTTCGGTTTTTCAGGAAAATAGGTTTCTCGTGTTCACTGTATGGACCTTTCTAGTATTAATGGGGGCATCCTTTCTTACTTTTTGTTTGAAGTAGTGTTGTAGGTCAACATCTTGGGTGTGTCTTTTTTTCTCTTTGAGTTACATGTGGTATCCATTTTATTTGTTGCAGCAGTTGGAAATCCTCAAGTGATGCGGTTTCTGTTATCTGTCACAGTTATTTGTTTCTGATTATCTAGCTCAGTCTGCGAGATTCGAATAAGTATGGCCGTCGCTAAGACGTACAAGTTTCATTCGTTTTGGTCAATTATATCATGTTTGTTTGTTTGTTTGTTTGTTTGTTTGTTTGTTTGTTTCTTTCTTTCTTTCTTTCTTTCACTAATCATAGGCGTATATCTAAATTATCGCCCGTAATGTTCAGTTTCTTTTCTTTACTTTCCCTTACTAGGATCTGTAGTTTCCTATGCACCTTCTTTCTTTCTTTCTTTTTTCTTTCTTTCTTTCTTTCTTTCTTTCACTATTCATAGCTTGCCACATATCGCCGGTAATGTTCAGTCTCTTTTCTTTACTTTTCCTTACTAGGATCCGTAGTTTCCTATGCACCTCCTTCTTTCTTTCTTTCTTTCTTTCTTTCTTTCTTTCTTTCTTTCTTTCTTTCTTTCTTTCTTTCACTATTGAATACTTTCTTTTATCCATTTCTTTCCCCATTTGCCGTGACAGAGTTCAGGCTAAGAAGATATATTCCCCCCTCGAACAGACCCTACCGTCTTCTTCCCTGAGTGTTCAGGCCGTGTAAGTCAATGGCGGCAAACTACTAAATTTTATTTCAATTAGTGTAGAAAGTCAACATTTTGATTATATCATCATTTTCGGATCTAGATTTTGTTGAATGTCTTCGACTGATGTGGTTACTGTTATTTGCGTATCAGTTCTTTGTTTGTAATTGTGTCTCGCCTGTTCAGTCGCGAAATGATTGTCCTTGCTATGACCTACAGGCTTCATTCGCTCGAAGCCATTGTTAAAAATTGATCTGAGAAAGTGGTATTATACAGCTGACACTTTAGATATTTCTGAAGGACTAACGAGTTTAGGTGTTTCTAATATTACCCAACGATAAAGATGAATAATCGTGAAACATGTATTGTTTCGGTTTCTAAACGCAATTTTTTTTCTGTCCCTTTAAGGTTAATAATGTCAACGGAATTTGCTTCGGATTTTCATTCAAACAGGGAGGAGTCATACAACAAAGATAAACGAACAACATCCATGAGATCTTCATGGTATTACTTTTGCCACTCTTCTAGTTAACGCAAATAGCAAATTTGAGAAGCGTTAACTTCAGCCGTAACGTTCAAAGACTTAATGACGTTTTTAAACCTCCGGCAGAAGTGAAAAAAAAAAAAATCCCAGAAACTATTAATATTGACTTCCCGGAGCTTTCAAGGCCTTGCTTCGAAATATCTCGGAACAGAAGGATTTGCTCAGGTGACAATGCATTTAGCGTGTTACTGCTTTTGACAGATTCGGAGTACATGCTAGTCCCAAATGATTTCACAGCTTTTCGACATTTCGCCAAGTCTTCTCATTGTGACTACTCTGTAGATGGCAAGTGTTTAGCGTTTAGGCAAAGAACACTTAAATGACGTCATTTTTTGGCGATGTTGGCAAAGAGTTATATTTATTGACGCGGGTAAGATATTTTCAGAATTAGCATCATACGCAGGGCGTAAAGATCGCTTCTATTGGCAGATAGTTGTTTTGTTTATCGACAAAACGCGACCGACCTCTTGATTTTATTTTACCGAAGAGAAGTCTGGATAAGACACATACACATGGGCATACAAGTACAGTGTAAATCACAGAACCAAAATGCAGACATTATAGACCTTGATAACGAGGTGGACACTTATTTTTTGTCTGTATTCAGTTTCTATCCGCATCGTAATATATATATAAACGCGTCACATATTAACCCTCACCATATATATATATATATATATATATATATATATATATATATATATATATATAAAAGTGAACATAGAAGTCAATACTTAGAGGCTTCTATGTTCACTTTTATATTTACACACGCTCTGTCTCTGATATTGAGCACTTTATCCCATAAATATAGCACACCTTAAGACTATATTTCTTCATATATATATATATATATATATATATATATATATATAAAATGACAATAAGAAAACTGTAGTTATTGCTAACGCGTTTCGTCCAATGTGGACTTTCTCAAAGCAAACTACGAACTGAATTTAATCAAAGAAAGTAACTAATAATAACAAGAAACAGAATGTCCTTAGCAGCTGAAGGAATGTAGAGAACACTATTTTCCTATTATTAACTGAAAATAATGTCAGTTATTGTCACGTGTGGAGAATATTGTCATTATAGCTGTGTTGACGGATTCAACCATTTTCTTTTGATTTTACGATATTGTTGTATACGTTTGTTTGGGAGAGCAGTAATTTTGTTAAGAAAGGTGAAATACATACATACATATACCCAAGTACAGGTTTGGTACCGATGAAATAAAATTCCGATAAAAAAACAAAAAAAAAACAAAAAAAAAAAAACACTATTCTTAATAGAGTGCACAATTCTGAGTGGAGCAAATAAGATTTATTCAAAATTATATGCATTTTTTTTCAACACTATTTGTGTCTCATCAAGTGATGGTGTTGATTGCAAAATAAAGTGTTTTAAGATTTCAAAACCAACCCAAACCATCCAGTAGGGGAAACATTGTTACGTAATCTATGATGACCAATCAGAATACAAGTATATGGTAATTCAAAATAACATGACAATATATCCAAAGTACAATCTATTAGTGCATTAGATTTAAGATTAGATTAAATTAGAAGTCAATATAACCAATACAGTTTTAATTTCACAGTTAAATTTAAAATTAAAAATTACAAATGTCAGATTCTAAATTTAAACGAACATCACCTTTAATATTACAAAATTATTCAGAAATGAAACTAGGAGATAAAATATATTTTATTGTTCTTAGCGAAAATGCTAATTAGCCAGGTAAGTTCGATGCTGACATAAGAAGTATCTACGATCACTACGCATATTTGATACATGAGGTAGATAGGGAAGGGAATTTTCAAATGACAGGACAAACACATTCTCATTCTAATACACAAACATGTATATATAATCAAATATATGGGCACGCTAATATAAGGACGGATATTCACACTGGAAATAGAAGAAGGAAAAAGCAAAAAAAGGAAAATAAAAATAAAGAATGAAATAAGAATAAAAAGAAGAATAAAGACAGAAAAAATATCTAAAAACCGCGCAAAAGAAACTTATGTCAGACACATGTATATAGAGGTAAAAATATTAGGTTGGTGCAAAAATAATGACGTAATAATGTCGTTTTTGACGTTAAAAAATACGTCAAAAACGACATTATTACGTCATTATTTTTGCACCAACCTAATATATACAAGCAATCACTCACATTTTTTTCTTTTTATCTTAATGTTGATTTTTTATATACATTATTCTTTATAATTTTCTCCATATATTTCGCGTCTTGTAACCTTCATCAAGCGAAGAATCGTTGTTTGCACATATTATTTAAAGGAATTAATTTTATGTTAAATCTTTTAACCATTCTCTTTTGTGTGTAGTATTAGTCATCTGAATCCATCTTGGACTGGCCAAAAAAGTTCCTTTGCTTGAGGGGTCAATAAAACAATTAAATTTGTTCAAAGAAAGGGAAAGAAAAGATGTCCCTGTGTTTCCCTTAAGTCCTGTGTATTGTGTGTGTGAGTGAATTATATACATATACTTGAATAGTTTAAGATTGTAGTGATTAAGGAAACATCCTCTTGTGAGTCTGTTTTATAGGGCAGTGTTCGCGGGAAGAAGTTGTTTTGAGTGGAACTTAATTCTCGCAGATGGAATGCGAAGGGAATCTTGTGTGGTTTGCTACAATGTAAGTGGCATGTAAGTGGGTCCTAACCGGGAAGGTCAGACCAGCTGGAACCGCAAGATGTTCGTAAAAATAAAACATGTTGGCAAAAATAAGATCAAAAATTAAAATGTATATATAGGCACACGCACACATATATATTGTCGGACATTTGGTCCATTTATAGGGGAAAACTTCTCATTATCTGGGAGAGTGAGCGTTCGCAGGTATACACACAGTGGACAGAGTAATCAAGACTGCAAGGTGACTGGCTGTTTCACGCTTATGTGTCAATTTCAGGTCAATGTCTGGTCGGAAGATTACACCGAATCGTGAAATTGAGTCACCACACATTACTTACTCTTATGAGCAAACGCACATATACACACACATGCACGTGCGAGCACACACACGTGAACACACACATACACACACACACACACACTCTCTCTCTCTTTATACATATATATATATATATATATATATATATATATATATATATATATATATATATATATATATATATATATATATAGGCGCATTCATCAGCCAACTGACGATTGCGCCTAGCATGAAACAGCCTGTCGCTTCTGAGTGTTGACTTCAATGTTCACTTTTATATTTATATTTACATACAAACTATCTGTGATACTGAGCACTTTATCCCATAAATATAGCACACCTTAAAACTATATTTCTTCAAATATGTATATATATATATTCGAATCATCAAAGCGTTTTTTAATAAGAATATTTTGAGAGTGATGCATTAGATATCTCGGACAACTTTCGGCAAGGTGTGGCAAGGGAAGTTTGCTGCATAAACTCTCAAGTTAGGCTATCTCCGGCAGTGTTCTCTAAGTTATCAAATCCTTCTTGTCAGATTGGTCTAGGAATTTCGTCGTTAATGGCCAGTCCTCTGGGGCACATGAGTTTACTCCTGGCGTCTACGCAAGACTCTTCTCGGCCCTACTCACATTCAACTTTATATTAACGAACTGCCTGAAAGAATACTCTCATATCCATAGTAAATATATATGCAAGTGATACCACTGTTTATGGTTGCACCTCGAAATATCTTGCCGACAAGTGCCTGCCATCTCATCCATTCACCGAATTATCAATAACAATGGAGAAAAGAGTGGTTTGATTTAATATGTACAACACTAAATTGGTAACACCGAGTAGATCATTATACATGCATCAATCCTATGAGTGTTCTTACCCTCAGAGATGCTTCTTGCCTCAAATTCCTACAGTGTCAAAAGCTCAATCCTGATCTCAAATGGAACGCGTATATTGGTGCCATCACAAAAGATGCTGAAAGAATGGTCGGTTCCTTTATAGAGAATACCTAAGCCCCGCTTTAATTCTCTATATTTACAAGAAACAGACCACACCAGACCAGACCAAGAATGGATCATTACTGACTGTCCAGCATGGACAGAGATTAAAAGAATTTACGCGGTCTTGTGGGAGATGAATTATTCTGCAATTTCTAATTCTTATACCGCAGACGAAACATTGCTAGCCTCTCACTACTCTATCGCAATACTGATGCAGATGTTCGGAGGAGCCACATTCTTTAGTTCCATACTTTAATCTCATACCTACACAGCTAGGATTCTTCAAGGCACGTTTACAGTCGCAAACAATCCTCATCCATTTCGTGTTCCGCAGCTTCATCCCCCAGAACTGATTCTTCATTGAATGAACTTCCGAGAAGATGCTTATTTGACAACTATATGTTTGCTCACTTCAAGTTGGGGGCCAATCGTGAGTCAAAGGTGACAGTCAATACATATCGATTGCGTTTAGCGTGAAACAGACGGTCGCCTCGGGGTGTTATTTCAGTGTCCAATATATATATATATATATATATATATATATATATATATATATATATATATATATATATATATATATATATATATATATATATATATATTGTGTACATTGAAACCCACAGCCAGAAGCAGCAGTCTGTTTCAGGCTAATCGCAGTCGTCAAGCCATGACGATTGCATTTAGCATGAAACATACTGTGACTTTAATATCCACTTCACACACACACACACACACATATATATATATATATATATATTTATATATATATAGTTTATGCAAAACTAGGTAATCCGCATGGGTAGATCCAAGGAGGATGATATCCGAAGAGCTCAATATAAAATTCAGAGTTGATATGTTTGAATAAAACAGACCACTTTAAGGTTCCATGTAATAAGTTATTTTCACCTTTTATTAAAGGGGTTGTGGTGAAATAACTTATTACATGGAACCTTAAAGTGGTCTGTTTTTATTCAAACAATATATATATATATATATATATATATATATGTGTGTGTGTGTGTGTGTGTGTTTGTGTGTAAATTTGAAGCTGGTCAATACATAATCTATTTCCTAAACTATGTAGTATATTTATATTGAAAGATAATATGTGTGAGGGTGGGTGTGCGCAGAGATAGATAGATACTAAAAGAAATTCTACAAAGTCTCCCACTAATTTGATTGTCAAATACATATTTATATACACGTTTGATCTATCTATCTATCTATCTATCTATCTATCTATCTATCTATCTATATATATATATATATATAAACTGATTGATTTGTTTTTACGGTTTATAAACCATTTGCAGGTCATTTAACCCTAGAAAATTATTTTTAGATTGTAAGAATTTTTGGAAGATAATAATGACTTACTGGTTTACTTTTCCCCATCCCGCTAAAGATGATGGAAGTGAGACATAAGCTTTAAACTCGAACAGAAAAGGAACGCCATATAGTTGCAAGCCCACAAGCAGATATTGAAATTTGACATTTGAAATTTGACATTTCTTGATTGATTTTATTTCTACGGCTTATTAACCATTTGCCGGTTATTTAAAGTTAAAAAATATTTAAAATTATAACAATATATTTATTTAAGGTAAAAATGATTTAGTGATAATTACTAATTACCCCATAGCTGGGTGGAGAAGGGATGGATTCATGCATTTCCCAATGGTATTTGTACATATAATGAACCGAATGAGAACTGGAACTCGATCTTCCGATTAACAATTCTGAGCCTTTATACATGACACCAACCGCACTTACAGCACCTAATATCCTCAAGTATTAACCCATCTAAGTACTGACCAGATTTGACGTTGCTTAACGGTTTTTTAATGTGATATTGAGTTAAGCCAATAAGTACAGGACTATTACGTGATATCTGATCTATATGGCAATGAGTGCTAGATTATCTGCTCAAAGATGAAGAAAAGACTTGAAGCAAGGGAAATGTGGTTCTACAGAAAGATGCTGAGGATAACATGACCGAACATGTGAGCAACAACGACGTTTTTGAGAAAATGTAAACAAAAGCGACACTTATTCTTAACATCAGGAAGAAACAGTTGAAATTTCTGGGGCACGTAATGAGGAGGAAATGCTTTGAAAATCTGATACTCACAAGGTGGATTGAGAGGAAGAAAGACAGAGGAAAGCAGCGTGTAACGTACTTGATGGGATTGAGTAAATAGATAGTAGACCACGGTTTAGGAGAAATAACAAAAAATACAAAACTTATTCTACATTCTGAATGCACATAAAAGAAGCAGTAGAATATAAAATAATTGTAATGCTATTAATATGCAAAAATATATATTCCAGTTTTATGTTCAACTTACAAACCCACGTACACATAGGCATATGAAGGCAAACATTAATGCAAATCCAAATAGGCATGTTGTAGGGAATTTTATTTTCTTTCCCTTGTATAGCAACAACGATCGGGCATCAAATCATTCCTGATGCGCATACGAACAGAATTTTCTATTTGTACCCCATGCTGTGATATATACGCACCCCAAATTCCTGCACTCTCATCAATGCAGTATGAAAGAGGAACACAGACACACACAGAGACACACGCATGCATCTTCATCGATGCTCGGACACATGTGTCGGTACAATCAACATTTCAATGGCAAACACTAGCACGTGTGATCATTTTAATTCCATCCATTTCAGTTATAATAAATTCTACTCAGGAAAAATTTTCCCTCGACCTTCCCTTACAAAATATTCATTATTGAAATAAAACAGGCAAAAATGTACAAATAAATAACTAGAAGAAAACCGAAGGAAAGAACAAAGAAAATAAAAACATAATAAATCCGCATAGAAGTTTTCCCTCGCAACACTTCCCGCCAATTTCCATCGCCGCCATGTTGTTTCTTTGCTCCTCTTCATTTTGGAGCAAAATTTTTGTTACTTTATTTTCGCTTCATTTTTCCTTCTGATTTTTTTTAACCTCTACCAGATTAATGAGGTGATTTAATTTGTTTTAAGAAAAGGACAATGGTGAGATATTTATTAGCGGTCGGCTTTTAGCGTGACAGGAAGGCGTTGTAAAAAAGAGAGTCGAAACGGATGAAAGAGAAGAAATTAGAAAGAAATGTAGAAAGTTATTAGCTTAATGCTAACGAGAAAGAGAGAGAGAGAGAGATGTGCAGAAGGAGAGAGAAATAAATATAAGAGAGAAGAATTTGAGAGATGGGTGTGCGTGTATTAGAGAGAGTGTTGGAGAGAGTGGAGGAGGGGACGATGAAATGAAAATCTTTGTTACTGTGGTTGTACAAGAAATGTTCCATTGAATTGAAGATCATGTGATCAGGAATCGGTAAGGAAAATGTTGGGTAGAATCGGGACGCGGAAGAATTATTATTTAAATAATAAAAGCAAAAAATGGAATGGTGAAGAAATAAAAAGCCTGAGCGGAATTGAAAACGTGGCAAAAGGAAAAAAGGAAAAAAATAGGACATTAGGAAAATCGCGAGATCACAAACACCCACCCACACAGACGCACCCCGACTACAACCCCCAACCCCAACCCCAACCCCAACGCCACACGTTTATATATATATATATATATATATATATATATATATATATATATATATATATATATATATATATAAGGAAAGTGCTCAATGTTAGTGATAGAGCTAACATATTGACATGTATGGATATGAGATTTTGACCCTGGGTTTCACACTTTTGCGATCATCAGACAAATGATAATCGCAAAAGCGTGAAACCCAGGGTCACAATCATATTGATCTTGTATATATATATATATATATATATATATATATATATATATATATATATATATATATGTGTGTGTGTATTTATATATATATATATATAGATGAAAATGTTGGGAAATTCCGTCATCATATATATATACATATATATATATAAAGAAATATAGTCTTAAGGTGTGCTATATTTATGGGATAAAGTGCTCAATATCAGAGATAGAGCGTGTGTAAATATAAAAGTGAACATAGAAGTCAACACTTAGAGGCGACAGTCTGTTTCATGCTATATGCAATCGTCAGGCCACATATGCTGTTATTTTTCTCGGCTATTTATATATATACGGGTTAGTGGTGCATTGTGGGTATTCTATTATGGCGGTTATTTTTTTACCGGAAGTCGCTTTGTTTGTTTATTTGGGTCAAATTATATTGCTCGTTTTTATTTTTTTGTTTCTTATTTTATTTATTTACACACACACACACACACACACACACACACACACACACACACATATATATATATATATATATATATATATATATATATATATATATATATGATGACGGAATTTCCCAGCGTTTTCATCGTATGAGGGTTCAACAGCCTTAATGTCCCATGCTGTGCCTTCGATGACTTTTAAGCCCAGTGTAACACCCATATATCATGCCACAGGGAGGACAAGGAACAACACGCTTTTTGAATGCTGCAGGAATGTTCAAGCGTTGCTTAGCAATACATCGATTTTCAATGTGTGAAATCTGAATAGTTGCAATGCTTTTTTGTATATTCTCCACTCAGAAAGCACTACTTCAAAGGACGAAAGAAAGATGGCAATAACCATTGAAACAACGGCGGAACGTTGATTACACTGACCACGTCCGCTGAATAAAGGCGAGACCATACTAAAATTGGTCACCTTCCGGATAGAAACTCAAACAAAAAAAATAATCCGAATAACGTTTACTCATAAAATAACGTATAATCCTGACAGCTGTTTACTTAAGTATTCAAGTATATAGTATCAAGTCGATTGAAATTTGCCAATAAATTCATCTACAAACATGATCAATTTTTACTTATATCTTCTATGCGTCAGGTTCAGGCCGTTTTTGATCATTTCTCTCCATAATTCCCTATTCTTTCTAAATTAATAAATTTAATCCTTTTATTATCTCTCCTCTTGTATTCTTAAAGAGGTTACAGGCATATGTGGTACTCGAGCGAGGGAACAGCAACACGTGCGTAGATGAAAGAAGGGAGATTTATTGCAAAAGACAGGAAATCGGTTGGCAGGCTAGTAATTCTCGAAGCAATCCCCCCACCAGTTATATCCTGTGCTCACTATATATATCTACTGATATAGTCAATCCACATAGGCGATAGGGAATGTGGGACATTCCATAAGAATATCTCTTAAACCTTGTTCCGCCATTGATTTACTCAAGCTCGCTAGGAAGGTTATACTTTGTTATCATCTGTTCCTCTTGTCTTCAATATATCCTGTGTGTATTACATTTTCAAAGCTCTCTCTCCTCTTTGTGTGCTTTAGAAATTTCAAGTGTCTCTTCATGATAATATAAGTGTCCTTTTTGTTTACAGATTTTCTAAAACCTTGTCGTTACACCTATGTTCAGTCCATATTATTCTCGACATCCTTCTGTAGAACAACATTTCTATTGCTTCTAGTCTCCCCTTCATCAGTGTGGATTTTCGTCAGCATTCCCTGCTATGTAGGAGGACACTTTTTTTTGTAACGAATGTTTTCTGTTTCTTAATAATTTACTTTGCTTTCGGGAGGTAATTTCCCCTTTCTCAATGTGCCTTCTTATTTCAGTGTAGCGCTTTCTGTTCTCTCTTAAGCAGTTCATAGATATTTAAATATTAATTCTTGTTTGACATCTTTGTTTCTAACGATCTTTTTCTGTTTCTTAATACTTTGCTTAGATTTTGGAAGACATCTTCAGATGTCGCTCTTTCTGTTCTCTGTTAAAACACTTAAGGACTTAATCAATCAGACAACGTCTTTAGCCTTTGTACCACGTTTGTCTATTCAGTTTAATAATTTTCATTTCAGTTTCGACCTAACCTCTGTAATATTTCTGTGCTGCATCCACCTTATTTTATAACTCTTTTACTGGAATAGATATTGCAGCAATATTTAAAGAATTTGCTGTTCATCGAACGTTTCTTAATGACAAAAATAACATAGCCGCTAGCTTCTCAGTGCTACTGACCGTTCTTTGCATCTCTCTGTTTGATGGGGCTTCAGAATTCAATAGAAATTTTTCTGTTTCTTAATAATGTGCTAAGCTTTTGGAGGTATTTATCCCAATGTGCTTTCGGTTTTCAGTTTCTCACCTTTTGTCCTCTGTTAAAACACTTCCCAGATATTTAAATTGTTGTTTTTATTTGATTTTGGTATCTCCAATTTGTAATTTGCGTACTATTTTGTCCCGTTTACTCAATGGAATGCATTCTCTTTTCTTGTAATTGAGCTTTAGTCCTTTCTTCTCGCTTTCTTTTACTAACTTTTTGTACTTTTTCATTTTGCGTTTGTTATCAACATCGCTTTATCAGAATATCTCATACTGATAAGATTGTGGCCGCCAATAATAAATCTTGGTAGGACGTCTAATTCTCTCAGAAACGCTTTGCTATATGTATAAGTCGGGAGAGAATACAGATCCTTGTCTTACGCCCCTTTCTATTTTGCTATCTTTACAGAATACATTTTTTTCCTCTATGTATGTGGTTTGCCGAGAACGTTCTGGTTTATTCGAATATCCTTCACAAGGGTGAGGGGTGTAAGTTGTCGCCATTTTATATTTTTAATTTCATCCATGATCGTTTTTTTTAAATTTTATTTTAACGTCTGTACAATAGAGTAGCATTAGTTGTGCATCGTCTGTTAGAAAAAGAGCACCATGATGGAATTCACTGTGACAGAAATTTGGAAACGGCATGCTGTACTGTTTGTCATTCGCAACGGAATCTCCAATACGAATATTTCACAGTGTTTGTCAATATGAGGAGAGTTTAGTTCATTCGGAGATTTGGATGAGCTTAATCGTGATTATGAAGGTATGGCAGCTCGAAAAAATAATCGTTCTGATAAAAAAAGCTCCTAGATTTGTTGGGGAGGGTCTAAGACTCAACACGGAGATATACATCTAGTCCTTGAGATAGTAGTGCTGCTTTGAGTCAAGATGGTGTTTGTTGGAAGACCCTATGTCTGGCAACAGGACTCTGCAACATGCCACACATGCAGGATATGACAGTTATGGCTGTCGGACAATTTCGGTGAACCTTTTCATTGGCCACATAACTCCCCAGGTGGTAAGATGAGCGAAAGACAAACAAAACTCATTGGTACACCAAAGATGAACTAAAGTCAAGGATTATAGCAGCATTTACCAACTTAAAGAGACCGTCCAGACGAGATGCAGGAGACTTCGAAGTCGTCTGGAGGCCGTAGCTGAAGCCAATGGCGATTTTTTGGAATAAATTTACTCTTTAATATTTCAAGGTATTTTTATGCAGTTTTGGTAAATATATCTCTTTAAATTAGATATCAGTGTTATTTTCATTTTTGTGTAATTTAAATGACAGTTTATCCATCGCACCTTGTATGTCACGGTTACCTTACAATTCTAACAGTTCTTTGTGATATACATTTTACGTATATACACTTACACGTAGGTTCAAATTTTTCAGGCTAAGTTCTATTCCTTTGTTCCGTTTCTCTTTACAGTCTCAAGACAAAATAAGATATTAGTGAAAATGATTTATTACAATTCTCGCCTAAAAACGCCCAGAAGTTTTTCTCTGGCATTTCTTTATATATATATATATATATATATATATATATATATATATATATATATATATATATATATAAAAGAAATATAATGTAGTGGTTCCAACGAGAAAAAAAGTATGTATATTAAAAAGGAGAGAAGAGAGGTGCCGCAAACGTTTTTGGTTGTAATGTGGATTTATTTAGAAAAAAATTTCCACATATTATTAAAAATAATTAATTTTTCCTCATGTTCAATGTTAAATATTCTCGATACAGAAAATGTCTTATATCGAGAATATTTAACATTGAACATGAGGAAAAATTAATTATTTTTAATAATATGTGGAAATCTCCACTTTTACCTGAAGACGGTCGCGAGACCAGAAACACGTGTCGTAAAATTATGTAAAACAAAGCATAATATTTTTTTCTAAATAAATCCACATTACAACCAAAAACGTTTGCGGCACCTCTCTTCTTTTCTTTTTAATATATATATATATATATATATATATATATATATATATATATATATATATATATATATATGTATATACAGAACGAAGCGTTCTTGCAATGTTGCAGATATTTTGCATATTCGTTGAACCATTTGTGGCGTTGATGCGACATTTTTCTTAAGTTACAATAAACGATTCTTTCTGGTTCAAAACTTACCACTGATTCCCAACGTTGTCACCGATTTACAGCAGCGTTGCGAATTGCTATAGCTAAAAAAAATCGCACTGGAAAATGGCGCCAACCGAACACACAAGCTTATAGCATCTTGTATTCGCAAGCGCTCATCTATTTAGATAATGGCATGTTTCGACGTTGCTTAACTTCGGTGATCGTACAGGAACCGGTGTTTCCGCCTAATATGACTACAGGCCTATTACTACTTTTTTTATTGGCAGTATCTTAAATAAGGTGGTGGGTGTAAAACGTCAACAAAACAGTATGGTTCATAGTATAGTAACAGTGCCATATAACGCAAATCTCGTGCATTTTAAAAATATCCTATTTGTTTATTCCTTGCTCATCTCAAAGAAATAAATCGGCTGAATTTATGACACTTTCTATAAAATATAAGCGCATATTCTTTAAAATAACATAGCAAATTTATTTGCATTAACTATGATATCCTGTGGACTTTGCTTCTTAAAGTGAAACAAAAAAGAAAAACTTAACTTGTAAGCGATTTGTTGAATATTAAAATCGGGTTATCTTTCCTTATCTCGGATATTTTTTCTTGTGAAGTGGGAAGATAATTTTTTATATGAATTCCCCCAAGTGGATAGAAAAAGTATGTAGTCAAACTTGCACATTTACAGACTCCATTCTTGCTTCTGTGAAATAAATTATTGATTTCCACGAGAAAAATGTAAACAGAGAGAAAAAGTTCGAATGCATTACTTTGTAAAGACCACCGCACCGAAGATGGAGCGAAGTGAAGAGTAACGTTTTCATGTGGTCAGAAATAAATAGAAGAATGAAACAAAAAAAGGACATCGAAAAGAAAGAAAAATTAAGGAAAGTAGGAGAAAAAAAAACTTAGATAAGAAACGATATTTATATAAGGAAGTTAACTTTCATTTTTACTTTCAATTTTATATTAACTTTCATTTTTATTTTTATATAGTGTGGTTTCCTTGTGGAGAATCCAACGAAAGCAGTTTTTTGTGTTGACCTCAAACAAATTACTTTAATATGTTAAGTGTTCACAAAGAAGTCTGTGATTATTGAGACTTTGAATTGGTGTGTATTCAAACTCTCTCTCTCTCTCTCTCTCTCTCTCTCTATATATATATATATATATATATATATATATATATATATATATATATATATATATATATATATATATATATATATATATATGTGTGTGTGTGTGCTTGACATATATGTATATATATATATATATATGTGTGTATATATATACATGTATGTATGTGTGTATATATATGTATGTATGTATGTATGTATGTAGGTGCGTCTGTGTGCGCATGTGTGTGGGTATAACATCAAATAATAATAATAACATAATAGCAATGCGGCCCATTGATATATGTAAAATTATATATTTCAACTTATATCAAGCCGAACATAATTTTAAATAATAATGTGCTCAAT
>CAHIKZ030001358.1:1367500-1392500 GCA_903632075.3 Acanthosepion pharaonis | reverse complement strand
ACATACTTTGATAACGCTTCTGCTAAGAATAGTTTTCCTCTTGTCTCAAAACATTAATTTAAAACAGGGCTCAATACAAAATTAGAGCAGTAAATATTTATTTATTATGGAGCGTTACATTAGAAAATGCACATACCTACTACAAAAGTGTACATCTTGTTTCAACGTTTAAAAAAAATTAACGTTTCATCAGGTGGGAAATCACGTTGCTTTTTTTTTAACGTTGAAACAAGATGTAAGATTTGTAATGGGTATGTGCATGTTCTAATGAAACACTGCATAACATACACACACACACACACACACATATATATATATATATATATATATATATATATGTGTGTGTGTGTGTGTCTGTGTGTGTATATTGTTTAAAATTTGCTATAGTTACAATAAAAACATAGATATATAAACTTAATCTTCAGACAAAGTCTTTATATGAGGATCGCAGTCTGAAATTTATAGTCATGAGGATGAGTGAGGTGTGTGATATGGATGAAAGATTGGCTATCTAGAAGTCAAGATTAGGAGGATAGGGAGAATAGATAAACGATTGGTACTTTACGTGAAGACGTTAAGACTGTAGCATCCAGGAAAGAATGCACGCTTGAGTCTCTTCCACAAAGTAGCAGTTCCGGGGAAAGTGTTTTCTGATTAGAACATACGAGTAGCAATCCTCCATTTTTAAAAATTATATTCAACGTTAAATAAGACAAAGGCGTATATATCCTTGTATAAAACAACCTAATCTATTAGTATCGTTATATATATGATTAAAATTTTCGACACAAATATTAAAACATTTTTTTTAATTATCACTTCACAGCGTGAAACAATTTTTCTTTTCCAGTTTGAAATTAGCTCTGATCAAATTGGTGACGATGATTTGATCAATAATAGTTTCCATCTCAGAACTATAATTAAATTAGAAATAGAGTCTGAAGAGACCCGATGACTTTTCGCATTTTGTCATATCTTCAGATTAATATCAGGGGCAATTGTCATGATTTTTATTTTGATGTGGCAAAGAACAATTATCGAATACAATTAATTGTATTTTTAATTTAATTGATACTGTTTTTTTTTGTCTAATATCGTTTTATGAGCAGCCCGCCTTTTTTTACAGCTGAAAGGCATTAAATGTCATAATTTTATGTTTATAAAAGAAAAAATAGAAATCAATAGCAACCCGTGAAGTTTATGTATGACTTTGACAAAATCGAAATCCGATTTAGTTAACAAAGCCGACACTAATATTCCACTGATACATTTAGAAGCAATATTTCGGAACTGAATTTTCAGAATTCAGAAACGCACACAAAAGGAGTCAATATAAGTAGCGTGTTCGTCTTTTAAATCATGACGCAAGCATGGCTCTCCACTACTTTCGTTAACATCTGTGATTCGTCATCAGTGCATTTTTTTTAATTCAGCAAATGTACGCGTAGTGTAAAATATACATCAGCGCAGAAAGTGATTTCAGTTAACCGAGATCAAATTCCGGTCTAGTTCATTGTGTTCACTTTTGCACTCACTTAAGAATGTCTTAGGTCTATCTCTTCTACCCACTTCCGCCTATCAATTAAATTACAGGGTAGATTGAACTCTTGGAAGGCGACTTTTCAAAGAGAAGTAAATGTTGTAAGCTAGAAAGGTTTACTGAATGAGGAATAACCAAAAGTGGAGGTTGAAAATGAAATGGTAATCTTTATAACATCAACAAAATACAATACTCGCCAGCGGCGTGAAGTAGGTAAACCACTGCTAGTAATAGACTATTTAGACAGCATATTACCCCCATTTACAATAATTTCCAACGTATTTATGAGGATTAGGCATACCCATTAGTGTTCATAGGTACGGTATATAACAGTAAAAAATTTCAAAGTGTGGAGAAGTCAACGGGAAACTAGTCTTTATCTACTAAAGAATACACGTATCTTCACAGCTTCATTTTCGTATACATCAGCGAATTGGATTTTATGTTCTACTCGATCAGAGTAATATATCGAGATTGTTGTCTGAAGAAGGCGAGAGTTGGCGATAGAGCAGCCGAAGCCCGCGATATTTCGTTTGTTGGAAAGGAGTTCTAGCGTGGAAAATAATCCACTACCCACAAAGCTGCGTAAAGGCTTTTGAACTCTATTAAAACAAACAAGCGAGGATTGAGCAGCAATAATCCATTTCTGGTCAAATTTGGGTCTTCTAAAGATAGAGCATAATAGCAGTTCTCGAGCTGGAGTAAATAAAGTGTCTTTTTCTAATATGAACATGTGTAAATTTATTTTAATCGCCCTATAACAATGAGAAGCCATTCTGCTGTCTTTTCCTGAGAAGACATGGCAACTTACAGATAATAAAGAGAAGGGATCTAGAAAGAATCATGTGTGATATCTTGAAGCAACATAGATTAAGCAGACACAAGAAAATCTCGCTCGTTCTCTTTATCTAAATATGTATATCTATTTTTCTCTAATTAACTTAAACTTTCTTCTTTGCTTTGAATATTACTGCCCCATCTGGTCTGGTACTCATGTTATATATTTAGAGATTCTTGATAAAATCCAAAGAAGAATCTGCAATGTTATTAGTCCTGACCTGTCATTTCGGCTTCAGTCTCTTTCCCACCACCGTACGCTTCCCTGTGTCTTTTCTATAAATATTTTCATAAATTGTTCTGATACACGTTAATCTATGATATCTAGACTTTATAAATTTAAGCGCTTTACTAGATTAGCGGCAAGGTTTCATCGTTTCACAGTTGAAATGGCTGGATGTAACCGTAAGTTCTATGCTTACAATTTCTTCTATCGTAATTCTAGGGGAAAACTCTTCCGGCTTCTTGCTTCCCAATAGACTTTGATCTTAAAAAAATTTAAGTGGAATTTCTATCGTTATCTTCTGTCTTCTTAATTCTTATTCTTTCATTGTTCGTTCTCCTTAATAGTAGCTTTTCTCATATTCTCTAACACTCAGTATCCTCTTGTATCTCAGTGACTTTATTGCCTTGCTTGAGATAAAATGATTAAAACAAAAACTATTTTGGTTCAAAGTGGAAGTACTCTTATGTCTCTCTACACCTGGTACTCGTACCATGTAACACAGTACTATCTCCCACACGGTCGAGTCATCAGCGACTAAACAGGTTCCCTCACCAGGCTTTTAAGTTGAGGCTAGTGGGGTTCGACAACTAGGGGCATTAAGAACAACACTTTTCAAAAAGAGGATGAAACATCATGTAGTGTCAGCGATTATCTAGTAAAATGGCTGTAGATTTGGCTCCATAACTAAGCACGCAGACAGTAGCCTGATACATTGTTGGGCAGATGGTTTTCTAGGCTGTAGGGTTCAACTAGACAGAATCAACGGCCACATTTCGGTGACCAAGGAGAGGCGTTCAAGTTGGAGGATATTGGCTTTGGTCTGACATCGATTAGGATGAGCTCGTCCAAGTCTATTTGCCCAAGACACGCTACACATGGCCGGGCACCTTTCCGGTTTTCAAGGTTGAGGAAACCGTTCAGCTGGTCAATTACGACCGTACAATCCTACGGCCATACTTGGTAATTAGTCAGATGGATGAAGACGATGATGATAACAACGACGACGATGTTGATGATGTAGAACTCTAAAAATATATAGAATATAACCTGGTCAGTTTCGACCCTACTACCCTACAGCCATACTCGTTCATGGGACACATGACGATGATGATGACGACGACGACGATGAAGATGTTGGTGAGGATGATGATGATGATGTTGAACTCAAAAAATGAAATGAATTTAACCTGATAAGTTTCGAACCTATTACTCTAAAATCATATTCGCTCATGGGACAGACGATAATGATGGCGGCGACAATGAAGACGACAATGAAGACGACGGGGGCGATGATGATGATGATGTAGAAGTTTGAAAATGAACTGAATTTAACCTGGTCATTTACGACCCTACAACCATGCTCAGTCATGGGACAGATGACGACAACAACGACGACGATGATGATGATGATTTTGAACTGTAAGAATGAACTGTATTGAACCATTATTAATTGTTTTATTTTTTATTTGTTTAATCTTAATTTCACTTGCTTTTCATTGCACCAAATTTTCCCATTCATTTGTAAATCTTGTAAATCAGAAGCAATAAAAAAAAAAAAAAAACACTGAATGAGATTCTAATTAATATCAGTGTTGCCCTAGGAAAACTATCTTATCGTCATAGGCTGATACAACCACTTGAAATGAAGCCTAATAGTTACCAGATGTTCAAATCTCATTCTAGTAATATTAATTGTAATATACTATTGAATATTAATTAGATGCCAAATAATTAATTGATGTTAATGAACTATCACAGAACGACTTGCGAGAAAACCCACTTGGAAATAAAATGAAAGAACTGCAAATCAACAATATATAGTCGTTATCAATGCTAATAGAAATTAAAGCTCATATTAATACTACTAAAGTGTCTAGTGCAAATAAAACAACTAAAATTTAAAGAAAAGAAGCATCTGTCATAAAATAATGGTTTACCATGCTTCATCGAATAGAAATTCAAGGTTATATTATTACTAAAAATACTACAATCTTATATATAAAGTACAGTGTATGCGTGTTTGTGCGTGTGTATGTCCAAAAACTCCTCCGCTCCCACTGGTCAGATTTCAATGGTTCATAGCTCATTCAAAAACCCCAGAAAAGTTAGGCGCGGGGAACGATTTTCGTTGAGCTCAGATTCAGGGTTGCCAGATTATGCGAGATCAAAAATATATATATTAATATATTATACTAGTCATTATCGTTGATTTCATGGTTCAAGGGGAGTAAATCTTATTTTACTTTTTTATCCAAAATTGTAGTGCACATTTTATTATCGGGCGGTATTTAAGCTAGCTTCTGTGGAGGATACTTGATTTGGCCATCTTCACAATAGCTAGGGAGGAGTAGATACGATAAGCATTGATAAAACTCATAAAAACTCAGACTTTAAGTATTGAATTAATGTTTAAGCTTACCTTTTAAAAGTTTAACGATAATTCTTCTGCTGCCACTTAATTTAAAGACGATTTGATGTACGTAGATCCCTATTTTTCGTACAAACAATTTTTTTATTTCATGAGTGACAGAACAGGGGACAATTTATAAGATAAAATTAATATAGTCTAAAGATGGGAAAATAGAAATTAGAATTAGTTATACATTGAACATTTGAAGTGTTAGAGAAACATAATAGGTAATTAAGTAAAACCTATATTATGGATCTATATGAATAAATGTGAAATTGGATTTCAATTCTCCCACGAATTCTGAGATTAAAAATCACCAGCTCTACTTTATAGAAATTTGGTATATACTCGACCCCCATTGATTTGCGTTGTGACACAAGGTCTGTTTAATGTGAGGAGGCCGAACGCGTAAACCCGGGCCAGGAACAAAAAATACCCCGACACCCCCAACTAATTTGCATATTGATCTTTTAAAAAGTTCATTTATTAATTAACTGTTCTTTATTACTGTTCTTTTATTCGGGGATTGTTTTGATTTTCTTATTAAATATAATTCTGTTTCGGAATATCGTATTATACAGCGCAGGAAATTTTCTGAAATTTGCATTTTACTTAGCCTTCAACAAGTTGGCATCTATTTGTAAAACTTTCCTTAACTATAACAAGTTAATTTATGACTGGAATGTTCATTAAAAATTTCTATTTAAAAAATTTCAAGGAGTGAATATATCTTACTTTGCGAAGTGATAGCGAGCGGGCGAAGCCTGGTAGTTATAAATAAAGTAATTAAGATCGAGATAAAATAAATACTAGTCCTAAATTCATAACACTTCAGCTTATAGAAATTCAACGTAAATAAATAAAAAAAGCATTAATATGAAAGAAATACTATTTAAGAATTAATAACAGTTGACAATGGTTTATATAAAATAATATAAGATATCATTACTTCTAAATGAAAAACGTTAAAGTTAATAAGAAATACGATTAAATAATAAATAATGATTGGCAATGGTTTATCTAATGTAAATTCTAGATACTAATAATATTTATGTTTTTTTTTACCAAAAAAGTTAGTAAAACACGTTTGTTGATTCTCACTCTGTGGATGACGCTGGTTTCGTTTGTTTTTACACCTGATGCACCTTGAATTGACATGGCCTCTTCAAAAGTTGCCCAAGAGACATCGGTGAAACTGCAAGCAAGAAATGCCAAAATATCTCTTTTGAAATCCAGTGGAGTGGTTGTGGGATAGAGGAGAATTACCAGAAAGCAATTCAAGTCACGTTATTATTCTCACCTTAGAGCAAAATTCGCAAAATCCGTGATTAATTAATTTATTTGCAACTCGAAATCTCAAACTGGTCTGAGATATTTTTTTTGCCTCAGACAAAACGTCTTCTTGGAATCGTAATTTGTCCAAGTAATTTTTTTTTTTTTTTTTTTTTTAGAAAGAACGAATTTCTCTGTAAATGAGAGAATTTCTATAGACAAGACATCGAAGACTTGGGTTATTTAAGCTTTATTTTAGGAAAATGTCTTCAAATGGTCGATTCCGTTGTGGTCGAACACTGGACATTTGCATATTTCCCAGGTGTTTTTCTTTCTCTTTCTAACCGCTCATGTAATTTTCATGAGATAACATCTGATAAACTATTTTCTAACGTTTCTAGGCATACAGACTAGACTTATATGCTTTATTGATTCTTTTTAACTTAGTCTCATTCACAATTTCCTTATCTATAGCTCACATTTGATTGTTTGCTTAAAAATCTTCATTTTTAACACACCATCAACTTGATACTAACAACTGTTTAAATTCTGGTGTTAATTACTCGACATAGTTTAATATACGTTTGAGGCAGCCAGTGAAGAGCGAAATTTTGATTAAAGTAGTAACCGCCAACCAAATTAGCTCGTTCACCATTTCTTCAGGTTGATACTCCGCTTAGATTAGTTTACCAGGCGCGCAGTGAAAATTAATCAAACTTCTTCTATGTACCGTGTTCATGGACCCCAATTTTTTTTTATCCATTATAGCTCTTAATAAATTTGGTGTTTTTAAAAAAAATCTCTCCTAAGCCATGTTCTGTCACCCGTGTCTACCATCTCGCTATGTAGCTTACGAATTTTCCTCTCCCTTGCATTCAAACTGTCCTGTGAGTATCAAATTTTCCAAGCCCTCTGTCCTTATTATGAGCCCTAGATATTTCAAGTGTCTCTTCCTGATGTTATGTAATAGTTTCCTTTTTTTGCATTTTCTCTTTGTTCCATGGTATTCTCAGCATCGTTCTGTAGATTCCATATTTCTAATGGTTGAAGTGTCGCCTTCATCTGTGAGGAGTTTCGCTGTCATATAGTAGTTCGGTATACTTTTCTTTGTAACTATTTTTTTCTGTCTCTTAATACTTTACTTAGCTTTTGGAAGTCATCTTTCCCTATCACAATGTTTTAGTGTAGCGCTTTCTGTCCTCTGTTAAACACTTCCCAGATATTTAAATATTAGTTCTTGTTTCATATCTTTGTTTCTAGCGAACTTTTCCTGTTTCCTAATACTTTGCTTAAATTTTGGAAGACATCTTCGTAGGTCGCATTTTCCGTCCTCTGTTAAAACACTTAAGTAATAATAATCAACCAGGCTACGTCGTTAGCCTTTATTCCACGTTTTGTTTATTCAGTTTAATAATTTTCATTTCAATTTCTACTTAACGTTTTTAAATTAGGTATTGCAGCAATATTTAAAAAAATTGCAGTTCAACGAACGTTTCTTAATGATAAAAATAACATTGCCGCTAGCCTCTCAGTGCTACTGACCATTCCTTGCATCTCTCTGTTTGATGGAGGCTTCAGAATTCAATCGAATTTCGTGGATTCTAACGACGAATTTTTTCTGTTTCTTAATAATTTGCTAAGCTTTTGGAGGTATTTATCCCAATGTGCTTTCGGTTTTCAGTTTCTCACCTTTTGTCCTCTGTTAAAACACTTCCCAGATATTTAAATTGTTGTTTTTATTTGATTTTGGTATCTCCAATTTGTAATTTGCGTACTATTTTGTCCCGTTTACTCAATGGAATGCATTCTCTTTTCTTGTAATTGAGCTTTAGTCCTTTCTTCTCGCTTTCCTTTACTAACTTTTAGTACTTTTTCATTTTGCGTTTGTTATCAACATCGCTTTATCAGAATATCTCATACTGATAAGACTGTGGCCGCCAATAATAAATCTTGGTAGGACGTCTAATTCTCTCAGAATCGCTTTACTATATGTATAAGTCGGGAGAGAATACAGATCCTTGTCTTACGCCCCTTTCTATTTTGCTATCTTTACAGAATACATTTTTTACCTCTATGTATGAGGTTTGCCGAGAACGTTCTGGTTTATTCGAATATCCTTCACAATGGTGAGAGGTGTAAATTGTCGCCATTTTATATTTTTAATCTAACGCAGACTCGTTTTTTTTTTTTAATTTTATTTTAACGTCTGCACAATAGAGTAGCATCAGCTGTGCATCGTCTGTGAAAAAAGAGCCCCATGACAGAATTGACTCTTCTGCATCCATCTTATTTTATAACTCTTTTACTGGAATATATATTGCAGCAATATTTAAAGAATTTGCTGTTCATCGAACGTTTCTTAATGACAAAAATAACATTGCCGCAAGCCTCTCATTGCTACTGATCATGTCTTGCATCTCTGTGTCTGATGGGGCTTCAGAATTCAACAGAATTTCGTGGATTCCAAACACACGCTGTTATCATTTTATTTCAATTCTCTGAACTATGTGGCATGGCTATTTCCGTCCTTATATCACGTCCAAATATCACGATCGTTTCTCTCATAAGATTGGAAATTTTAGCTTGATTACCCCGGTAATATCACTCTAGAGTTAGTCGTTGCAAGTTCAAATTCTCGCCGATAATTTTTCATTCCTATTGCTCTAGGGAAAAGTGTGGAACAGTTTTTTCATCATGCAGATATGTGTGAATAGACATGCAGCCGGGGACCCGTAACCATACTAGGTTATGTAGCTTGAGTGAAGAAACACTCCGAATTCACTCCCACAACCAAGTCATGGGCAATCATGGCCGAGTAAGACTTATTATTTTCAATTTTTCTCTGTATAATTTATTTCTACATATGCTCTATTTATAGAGAATATGTGTGCTCAATATAAACGTATGATGACTGGCAGTTTCAAGTCTTACCTATATATATATATATATATATATTAACTGATTTAAAAATATGATTCCTTCGCTACAATTAGATTTTGATTAATTTAAAAGCACTAGTTCTGTTTCATTTTCAAGCGAATTTTGGAATAATATTCCAAAATTAGCTTGAAAATGAAAAAGAACTAGTGCTTTTAATTTAATTAAATAATTGAATTTGAAGTTGTTAGTTTCTGTTTTTGAAACATAGTAATTCCTGTGTAGTGAAAGAACCATATTTTTAAATCAGTTAATTTATAATATTTATGTTCTGTAAATTTACATTGATCACTCTTTTGTAAAAATAAAAATACCAATAAGAACACCGGATTATATATCTTATTGTTATTTCTTTTACCTAAAAAATAAATAAATATATATAGTCATCCACAAAAAAACAAAAAAACAAACTGAAATAGACGTACGATTGCTCTCTTCAAACCGGGATTGAAACCAAACTGACTTGATATCAGTCAAATATCTGACCCTAAGGCTATCGTCCTACTGCAGAGTAGGAGGGTATTTTAACGTTTTTCTCTATACGAAATACGCTAACGTATATATATATATATATATATATATATATATATATATATATATATATATATATATATATATATATATATATATATATGTTACATCTCTCTGACAATAGCTCAATTAGGTCTCATTTACACACACACGGAGACCTTCCAAACATACTTAAAGGCAATACAAATGTAATAAACTCATCCACATATAAAAAAGGCTAACAATAATGGAATCATTAAAAAAGAAAAAGCCAAAACTCAATATCATCAAATATGAGTACGGCCATAATGAGCTGATCGTGTTTGGAAAATGAAAACATGTCTATAACTCCAGATACATATATTAAATACCTATACATTCAGTTAAAAGTAAAAAATAAAATCATCTTTGATAATGTCTAACAGAATAGTTGAAAGCGCTCGGATATACAGAATATTTTATGTCCAGAAAAGAAAAAGACTATATGAACACAAGAAAAATTAAATAAAGAACTTAACCGTGGTATCTTCTGAGGCAAGTGCTAAACCCTCTTTTTGGATATTAGTAACTTTTTCTTTTCTTTTCTTTTTTTTTGGTCTAAGTGTGTGTTTTTGCTTTCCATGTCGATAGTTGTTAAAGTTCTCAGAATAAATCTGTAGAGAAGACATATTCAATAAAATAGACAAATGAAAATAGTACTTAGTCCTTGCCGACGCCTTTCGTCATTCGATTTTAGCAAAGCAAGTGATGATAAACAAATTGAAATTTTTGAATCTCATGGAACTACACAACAGTTCTGTATTGTTTATCATCACTTGCACTATCCAGCCGGGCTAAACCATAAATTTAACAATATAGATAGTACTAATATATAACACTACAAATCAAAACCTACCCACATTTCTCACCCACACAAGACAGACATGCTTACGGAGGTGTTGAGGCCTCACATTATGCACACACCCACACGAGCATACACACTTACACGCATCATACTCACTCACTCCCTAATGAGCCAAATGATAACACACACCCACAGTAATACACACGCTTACATATCATACCTCCTCACCCCTAAGAACCAAATAACATACACACAAACACTAAACAGAGACACATCCCCTCTCCAGGAACCAATAAAACTGTCAAACTGATCAAGGGGATTCAGAGCAGCATGGATCCATCCAGCTCTTATCTCAAATAACAACTTAAAAGAGACTGTTTGACCAACACAAGGAATGTTAAAAGATTCAGGTTAAAAAGATAAAAAAAATACAAATGAAAACTAAAGACAAAAGTTCATTTTCTCCATCAAGACATTCATTTCTGTAGTTCACTGCTACCAGCAAGCAGAAATATTTCTTCTCCTGATGATGGTCATGTTGGCCGAAACTAGTCAAGGAATCTAAATGAAATAATAATAGTCGAGGAATCTAAATGACTTAATAATAAAAAAAAAACAATACTAAGAAACTCGGCCGAAAATAAAAAACGAAAGAATATTAATCTACAACCCAGTGTGTCTGAAGATTTTAATTTTTAATATTTGTTATTGTTCAATATATATATATATATATATATATATATATATATATATATATATATGACGCGTATATTTTGGCAGCAAGTTTTCATTCAGATATGTCTCATTAAATAATTTAGACAAGTTTTGTCTACGTATCCTTAATAGAATCCTTTCATATTTACGGCCGAGTTTCTTAGTATCGTTATTAAATAAGGAAAGAAAATTACAGTGTTGATGTACATCCATTTCATTCCCGAGTACATTCGACATTACTATAATGTCATCTTCAGGGATTTTTTTTTTTGCTAAGACAGAATTGCTGTGTTCATCTGAAAGTTAATTTTTTTAATTGTGAAGTGAAAAACGCTAAACTTATGTACAGTACAATTTTTACATTTCATGATGCAAACATACACGTGCAGTAACGCCAAAGAATGTGACTAATTTATTGAGATGTCTATTAAAAAAAACAAACTATTTAATTATGAATAAATGTATGGCCGAAAGCTCTTGGACAGAAAGAACAATTGCACAGTTTTTATATAATTAATTATCCGAAAAGAAAAAAAATAGTATATCGCATGAAAAATTGTATAAAAAACTAAATCTAAGCACCTTTATCTGTCGTATTCAATGGAATGTATATATATATATATATATATATATATATATATATATATATATATGTAAATATAAAAGTGAACATTGAAGTCGACTCTTAGAGGCGACAGACTGTTTCATGCTAGACGCAATCGTCAGGCCACCAGTCTCTATTTTTTATATATACATACACATATATATATATATATATATATATATATATATATATATATATATAAACGTGTTTGGAAATATCCACACCTACCCCTAACCCTCACCTCACGCACACCTACACCCACCTCCAAAACACACACATATATATATATATAGAGTGATAAGAGGAAAAGGTATTCTTAGCCGACACGTTTCCTCATTTGAAGGCAAAGTAGAATTTATTTCGTTGCATGTGTTTATATAGAAAGAGCGTATATATATATATATATATATATATATATATATATATATATATATATATATATATATATATATATATATAAATGTCATTTTACTGAATACGCATATATTTTGCTTCATGCTGTCTTTGCTTCTTTTGTTTCTGTTTCGTTCGTTTTTTTCATTCGTCCGTATTTCTTTCACATTTCTTTCTTTTTTCTTTTTCTTTTTTTGGCTTCTTTCGTCGTTGCTTCGTTCATTCATTCTTTTTTTTTTTCATCGTTTTTATTTCTTTTTTGTTTTTGTTCGTTGCTTGTTTAATTTTTCACTTCATTTTTTTCATTCTCATTTGTTATTGTGTTTTTCTTTGCTTCTTTTTGACTTTTTTGTATCTTTCGTTCATTCATATTTTTTTCTGTCGTTCTTTTTTGTGTCGCTTTTGCTTCCATATTTTTCTTTTTTTTTATTTGTGCTTTATTTGATTCTTTTTGGATTTTTGCTTTTCATTCTTCCATTCGATGTTTTTTTTTTTCGTTTACTTTGTTCCTTTTTTTATTTTATTCGTAATTTCCTTCTTTTATGTTTCTTCCTAGGATTCTTTATTTTTTTCTTTCTTTCTTTTGCTTCTTCGAATTGCGCTACTTTCATTGAATCTTTTCTTCTCTCTTTGTTTTGCTTTTTGCTTCTTTCTCACGTTCTATTTTACCTTTATCTCTCTTTTTTTCTATCTTTCTTCAATTTTCATTCAATTTTACATTTTTTTTATTACTTCTAGTTCCCCTCTACATTAGTCCTTGTCTCTTTGTCTCCTTTTTTTTTCCTTATCTTTTTCTTTTCTACTTAAGTCGTACGTCTGTCGTTTCATTATTTCGTTTTACGATAATTTCTTTCCTTCCGTTCTATTGTTTAGTCATATTTCCCTTCTTCTCTGCTGTTTTCTTTATTCGTTCTTTTCAAACTTCATAGTTGCTCTTTGTCCATCACATTTCGTCTTTAATTTCTGTACTTATTCATGAATAGAAAAAAATCTTTTCTATATCTACCTTTCGCTTCTTTATTTAATTAAAAAAAAAGAGAAACAATTCATGAAGATTGTTTATACACTTGCTAATGAATGCATCTATGTTAATGTATGTACATACTCTAATATGTCAACATTAAATATTTGTATAACATCCACCTTCCTTTGTTTCCTCTTACTCGTTACTTTTATTAATATAATAGATTTTCCATGTTAATATTTCTGTATTTTCCTGTTTCTATTTTAATCTGTATTTCTTTCCTTTGTTTCTCCTATTTAATTTCATTTTCCTTCACGTTCTGTGTCCTTTTTTTTGAAAATTTAATTCTTTAGTGCTTTTTCATGCTTCCATTCCAGCCTTTCTTATTTTGTTTCTAACTTTCAATATGCTCTTGTTTAACACGCTACTATTACTTATACGAATACACCTCTATTTGCTAAGCACTCTAAATAGTTTACACTTCGGAGAGGCTATCAGTATTTTTTCTTTATATATCGTCACTCTTGTAATGTTTTTTTTTTTTCTTAAATCTTGCTTTCACCATCTGATAAAAATAGCTGTACACGTAATGCTTTTATTTTACTTACGCTTCATGATACAATCGCTTCTTTCTTCATTCTTTTCTTTCTCTTTGTGTTCAAACTTCATTGCGCATACACATATATACGCACAGAGAAAAAACGGCACACACTCAGAAAAGACCGCACATACGCTCACAAGTGGCCTAAACTTTCTTCCTCACACCATGTGTCATATATACAAACACGGCGCCACTTTAACCGAAGGCCCCATAACATTCCGCACCAGTGAAGTGTGTGCTGAGTATAGCAAAATTTAGAAGCGTCGAAATACATCAAAATCAAGACCGGACCGAGCAAGAGTTCATTACTCTAGAGACCCTATAATGCTCAAGAGGCCATTACGTTACAAACTCACCGCTGGCTGGGGATCATAATATCACTCGAGTTTCCAGTAAAGCCCTATAGAGAAGACAGTTCTCCCTAGTGTAAGAGGCTATATAGCTAAAGTAGAAGGATGAAGAAGAAAGAAAGAAACTTTTTCGAAATCTATTCACAATACAAAGGCGGTAAAATGAGAACATGGCAGTAAAGGAGAGTAAGGTGATAAAGGAGAGTAAGGTGGTAAAAAAAGAGTAAAGCGGTAAACGGAGAGTAAAGATTTGCGGAAAGTGTAAGAAAAATAGAGGCGCGTTACAAGATGAAAATCGAGATGAAATCAAGAGAAAGATAAGGGAAAGAAAACAGGTTCAGAACGAGAAAGAAGCGGGTAAAGTATAGGAAGAAAAATGGAGGCAAAGAGATAAGGGGTAGAATAGAGAAGAACAATGCAAATAAATTGTGGTTGTACGAGGAGAGAAATCAAGTAGTGGAAAGTAATAACGAAAAGAGAAGGTGATGAAGAAAGAGACGGAAAGAATTGAAAAAAATGAGAAAATGTCCATAGATGTTATTATTAAGATAAAGAAAAAGATGTTAAAAGTGAAGGATAGAAAAGACAGCGGGAGCCAAGGAAAATGTAAAACTATCGATAGTAAAGAAGACTGTAAACTGCGACACAGTAATAAGAATAAGGTGAGTGAATTCAGAAAGCCTTGGATGTCGAAGAAAGAAGAGAAATGCGTAAAGGAGAGTAAGGTTGAAAGAAAGTCGTAAGTGAAAACGTGAAACGCAAGTGAAAAGTAAAGAATTTAGAAGTAAGAGTAAATAGGAGAGAGATGATAAACCATTATGGGAAGTAGTAAAAATGAATCAAAGGGAGTTTGTTTGTTTTTTTTAAAGAAAAGAGGAAACAATAATGATAAAACGGAGAGAAAGAATTTGTTAAAGAAATAGAAAAGATTGGAGAATAAAACTGGAGTGAGTGGCGAGAAGGAAGATAAAGGCAACTAGAAAGCAGAAAGTTGGGAAGTGAACAAGTAATAATACGAGAATAAGACAGAGAATGAAGAGCCTAATGGTAATGTTATTAGAGACTGGAAGTACGATGGTTTTACACACTTGAGATTGTCTTTGATTATCTACTAAAACCAAACAATCTAAGATGGTGTCTGGATGCTATATTTCTTTCCATAGTCAGCAGGTATATCACCTCTTCACCTTCATTCATATTGTTTTTCTTATTTCTGTCATGATTTCTAATCGTATTAGACAAATAATTTATCGCAAGAAATGCTAGGTCACTTCACATTTCTCGTATCATTATTTACATTGCGATAAGCATAGAAATTCACCATAATTATAATATATTATATAGAGTAAAAATATCTCCTAAAGTTTGTCCATTATACACTATGTCAGATTCGATACTCACTGGGTACCCCATACTTTCGGCTTTGCGCCACATCTGAGGTACGCTTGGAAAATCAGTTTACACTATGTCAGATTTTATAATGCAAGTCAACATTTTAGTAACAGACTTGCTATTAACCCAAACCAACGTTTTCAGGATATATTTATATGAAAAATGTCTCCTATATAAATTCTGACATAGAGGAATATGATAATAGTTAACAGAATTATGGGAGAGTTCCGTAGGACTTATACGAAATAGTTTCAGTAATTCCTCTCAAAAACTAATCAGCTAACAGAAAATTTTAAATTGATCACGATCACCATAATGTTACTCGTGTTTCAGTTGCATGCCATTCACGCTAGCTGCTTTTCAATCGTTTTGACGTAATAATAAGATGTGGAGAATAAAGAACATCGTGGATATGGCTGAGACACGGGAATTTAAAACGTGAAACTGAAAGCATGATAACTACTGCACAAGACCTTACCTTTGTTACCAATATCATAACATATGTACAAAACTCCAATATGTAGTATTCCGACTAACTTGATCATTGGTTGCAAAACGCTAGCTCAAAAAATAATATAAAAGGTGTCATGATAATGTTTGCCTTTATGTACATGGGTCATTGTGTTGAAAATATGGATACCAAATTATAAAAGATTAGTACGAGTATGTGTTTTGCAGATCAACTGAAAAAGTTAGAAAGTTCACAATATTCTGGGACCATAATTTTCAGACAGACAGATTGATACATCATCGTCACTTGAATGGTAAAGGTACCTAGAACTGTGATATTATTGCTGTTGCCGTACCAAATTACACAAATATAGCAAACAAGGTGATTGAGAACATTACAAACTACTCTGATTTATAAGTTGAGATGGCAAGATTGATTGGAATGCAGAATGGGAATGTCGAAGTGATCCCAGTAGTGATTAGATAATTGGAATCAATCTCATTAAAACTGTTTGACATACTTGACCAGCTGGGGAAACCATACCAATTTAGTGTCACCAAAAAATCGGCTCTTTTGGGCACTACCCATATTTTGAGGAAAATGTTGTCTAACTGAATTCCTTATTGGTAACTTGACAAATAACTTAATGTACACGGTATATTTAAAAATTTAGACTGTGTGACAGAACAGAATGATAATAATAATAATAATAATAACAACAACAACAACACCAACTATTGCCTTTGAAAATTACACGATTTTGTACGCGAATACCACATGGGAACACTCTGCCTTGAGTACATCTAGTGCTTTGTAGAGGGTGAACATTAGTATAAAAAATAGATCAACTGAATTTTTAACATGTGAAGGGGTGATATATCCTAAAAGAGGCATTCTTATTTTCGCCAGGGCTGGTACTAGCTTGTGGGGGGCACTGCAAGCAAATAAAAGATCGTATTGGAATATTGGGTTTTCCCGGTTTTGATATGCTACAGAGCAAAGGTTTCTTAGAATAATAGTCTGTCAATCTTGACGTATCTTTTCTTCGATTTCATAAGTCTGTTTTGTAAGGTTGAGTTCCTACTTTTTACAATAACCTTTTTTCTTAAGAGACAGTAGTCTTGATTATAAATAATTAATAGCATGCTTTCTATTTCTATAAATTCTTTTTTTACTTTATAGAAATATTTCGTTTACTTAAAGATATAGACATTTATTTGTAATATTATTTCTTCAAGATCTTTTCCAGTTTGAAAGGTTTATTTTTAATCATTTATCAGCCAGTCCGTTTATTGAGACCTACCCATTTATTAGATTTTCGCTTTTTTCCAACTTTGCGTTTATTAACACCCACCCTCTTAAATTTTCTGTTTTTATGCAAACTTACTTTTATTAAGAAAACGCTTTACATTTGGCGCCTGTGCATAGTTCGTTAACGATTCCACCACGCTTAAGTACCTACTTTTTCAAAGATGAGGTTAGTTTGGGTACAAGGTCAATATTATGGGGACCCTGTGCAGTAGTAATGTTCAACCAGGGGACGAATTACAACTATAAGCAAGAGGAATTTTAATTTAGGAATATCATAAAGAAATACACAACGCCAGCCGACCCGAACAAGAAAATCAAATTAATTATCTATTACAAAAAAATTTAAACAGCTAACATTATAATAAAAAGTAACAAAATACCCACAAAATCAGAACTCCAAAGAACCAACATTGTTTATGAGTTCAAGTGTTCCTTAATGAGCTGTGTTCCTGATCAAACCAAACTCATAAATAATTATATTGGTCATACTACTACGCCTGTTTAGTCGAATCACATTACACCTACCTGACCATAACACGATTAGGGCTTATTAAAACACATTCGAATACCTACCAAACACAATGTAACACATACTAGTAGAAAATACAAGTATAACAGCCTCACCCACATCCAAGATTAATAATAATAGAAAAACTAATGATAAAAAAAGGAGGAGCTAATTCTGAATAACATTAACTACGAACACGGTCACAATGTACTTTCCATGTTTGAAAAATAAAACATTCCTATAACTTCAAACACATACATAAAGATTAACACATTCAGTCACAAATAAAAAAAAAGAAATAAAAATTGCCATTGCTGATGGGTAAAAGAATAGCCGAAAGCTCTCGGATATGTAGAACTTTTGGACAGTTTTACGTGCTTTGTGTCCAGAAAAGAAAATTAAATAAAATGTTTAATCGCAGTACATTGTCAGTCGTCTTTAACGAAACTTGTATTACTGCTCAGATACACAATCATCAAACATATATATATATATATATATATAGATAGATAGATAGATAGATACACCTAGTGAGCCAGACAAATCGTCAGGGAAAGTTTGGCTAACGAGGCAAAGAGAAACACATATTTATAGGTGATAGCTAAAATCATACCACGTGACAAAAACAAAAACTGTGTTTTTTAAAATCTTTTTTTCCCTCGAGATTGATTTGATTAGCAAATCAAAAATTCGAGGGTTTTTCGAAACGAGTCTAGTTATCTATATATATATATATATATATATATATACATGTTCCATTAAAAACGACAGAAAAGTTACTACGGTTAAGCTTTTTATTTAATTTTTCTTGTGTTCGGTCAAGAGCTTTCTTTTCTGGACCAAGAGTGTGTAAAAATTATCCAAATATTTTATAGTTCCGATCACTTTAAGTTATACCATTAGCAATTATCAAGGATGATTCAATTTTTCAGCTTAATTGAGTGCGTGAATTATGTGTATGTTTTGGTTTGTTATAGAGATGTTTTTAATTTCCGAATACGGTTAGCATATTGTGGCCTCGTTCGTAGTTAATATTGTTAAGAGTTGTTTTTTTATTATTATTAAAGCTTTCATTATTTTTAATTTTTTTTACAGGTGGATGAAATTATTATATTTTTGTTTTCTACTAGTATGTTCCTAATGGAGTCTGATAAATTTGTGTGTGTGTTTAAATGGTTTCTAATGGAGCTGTGATCAGACAGGTGTAACGTAAGACGTCTGGATAAGCATGTATCAGTTCATCCCATAAGTTCTGTCCGAATTTTTACTTTTTGTTAATATGAACGAAATTTGAAGAGTATTTTATAATGTCTACTGGAGCTGAACATTATTTTTATGTTTAGATGCATTTAAACTGATCAAATTTTATTTCAGAGAACAACAAAATTAAATTTTGCTTGATTAAAACCCTGCTAACATGGAAGTACCCAAGAATCATTTGAGGCACATAATGCTTTATGAGTTCAAGGAAGGAAACTCAGCAAACGAAGCGGCTAGAAACATTCACTCAGTTTATGGAGAGGAATGTGTGAATGAAAGAACTTGCAGAGGATGGTTTGCAAAATTCAGAGGTGGAGATTTCACCCTTGAAGATGAAGATCGAACCGGACGTCCAGTTGAGTTTGATGAAAAGCTTCTTGGAGCAGCCCTTGAAGAAAATCCTGCTTTATCAGTTAAGGAATTGGCAGTAGTTCTCAGTTCAAACCATACAACTGTTCATCGTCATCTTCAACAACTTGGAATAGTTCCTAAACTGTGAAAATGAGTGCATCATGAATTGTCTGAAAACAACCTCAAATCCCGAGTTGACATCTGCTCTTCTCTCCATTCTCGCCAACTTGTTTCACCTCTTTTGGATAGACTTGTGACTGGCGACAAAAAAATGGATCTTTTATCGAAATGTTAAACGTTGTAGACAGTGGCTTGGTAAAGGGGAAGGACCCCAGCCACAGCCGAGAAGGGAACTTCATGGGCAAAAGGTTCTTCTTTCAATCTGGTGGGATCGTCAAGTAATAATCCACTTTGAATTCTTACCACCTAATGCAACAATTAATGCTCAAATATACTGTCAGCAATTAGAGCGTTTGAACCAAGCTTTGAGGAAAAAAAAAACTGCTCTAGTGAATAGAAAAGAGGTGATGTTTCATCAGAACAATGCGCGACCCCACACAGCAAGAATCACGTCACAAAAGATCGAACTTGGTTGGGAGAAAATTCCTCATCCACCTTATTCTCCCGATCTTACTCCTTCAGACTACCATTTGTTTCGTAGCTTACAGAATCATTTGGAAGAAACAGCTTTTGTAACACATGAAGAGATTAAAACTGACATTTGTGAGTTCTTAGAATCAAAGTGAAAAGCATTTTACAGTAATGGAATTAATAAGCTTGTTAATAGATGGAAGGAAGTCATAGATCATCAGGGAAAATACATTGTTGATTGAATCTGTAATTAAATGTAGCATTTGGTCACTTGTTTTCTTTATTCAAAATTCGGACAGAACTTATGGGATGACCTGATAGTTGTGTAACCGATGTAATTATTTTTGAGCCCGGTTTGATCAGAAACACAGTTTCTTAAGGGGCATTTGAACTCATAGATAATGTTCGTTCTTGGTAATTTTGACTTAACTGGTCTGTTGCTATTTTTTAGTGTATTTCTTTATAATATGTCTAAGTGAAGATCCGTCTTGTTTGTAGTTAATATGCATATGTTTTTTGTAATAAATGTTTATGTAATTTTTGACTCTGTATTCACTATCGTTATTATTTACTTTGGGTAGAAATAGTCTAATTTGGTGGTCTATAAGGTGGTTAGGGACATTTTACATTATTGAGTTCTTTAAGGAAGAGTAGTCGAGAGGATGAATTCTGGTGTGCTCTTTTAAGGAAGTTTTTTTATCATTGCTATTTTGTACCTGAGTGGGCATTCGCTTTTAAAGTTAAGATGTCAAGAGTTTTTGCTAGTGGTTTTTTTTATATAACGAGGTGACAAAAGTGTTATTGCTATATTCTACGAGAACATCTAAGAATGGGAGCCTAGATATTCTCGTATAATATAGCAATAACACGTATACAGGGTGATTGAAAATTAACATTTATAATGTTGTATAACATTATACAAATATATATATATATGTGTGTATAAATTAACATTTACAATGTTGTATAACACTATACAAATTAATATTTAGATCGAAGAGTCCATATATATATATATATATATATATATATATATATATATATATATATATATATATATATACCTAATCACGGAAAAATAAATAAAGCCATTTCCAAGCCAAGAGAAGACACCCTAAAGTATAAAATTATAAATAATTCCAGACGCATCCTTCTAGTAACCACTTTCATCACCACTTTTGCTCCACTAACTCATATATTCAAAAGCTGCTCGGAAATACTACATCACAAACCAGACCTAAAAACATTGTTTGAGGAATTCAACCTTCTAGCATATGGTAGACCTGAGAACCTTTAGAAAATTATAAGTAGTAACAAAATTTCAGACGATATAGTAAGCCGTACTCGACCAAGAGTAAAAACAACAGTCTTTTCCCAACATGTAACAATAAAAGGAGCCTATGTTGTAATCACCTTAGATATACGAATTCGATCCCTAGCTCAGTCACAAGATAACTTTCAGAATGAGCCCAAACTCTAATTGTAGAAGTCATAGCATAATTTGCTTATCAGAATGCACGCTATGCCAGAAAACGTATGTGGGAAACTCTGAATGGCTCGTTCACTACAGAATTAATATTAGGTTGGTGCAAAAATAAAGACGTAATAATGTCGTTTTTTTACGTATTTTTTAACGTCAAAAAACGACATTATTATGTCATTATTTTTGCACCAACCTAATAATTATCGGAATTGGATCATGTCGGTTCCCTCTTACCTGTAGAACAACATTTCTACCTAGAAAAACATGATTTCAATAGCCAGGCCAAATTTACAGTTATTTAATAAAAAACAAATGAAAATAGACACAAAAGATAACCCCAGAAAAATACTAGAACAAGTCGATTTTGCGCCTCAAATGACTTTGTCCAAACGGACATAACCACAGATCAAACATAGATAATAGAATTAATATATAATCCCAGAGTTCAACCACAACCATATTTCACAAATACACTAGACAGACGTGCTCGCAAAGGTGTTGAGGCCTACCACATACTCACGCAAATATATACATATACACACTTCACACACACTCCTAAAACCTAAAACATAACATACAATTAACACAGACATCCTCTTCCCAGGAGATAATAAAACCGAAAACTACTCAAGGAAGCTAATTTAAATAATTATTAAAAAAAATATTAATATACAACCCAGTGTGTCTGAAATTTTAATTTTTAAAAGATTTTATTGTTCAAAGAAACACACACGCATATATATATATATATATATATATATATATATATATATATATATATATATATATATATATAAGAAATGGACTAAGTCCGACAATTTATGTATTAAAGACATTTTTATGTTTAACGTTCTTTTTATAGATACAAGTATTTAAGTAAATGCTCTGTTTATAAACGTCATCCATTTACGGAAACGAATGTCTTTGTTTTCGATCGGTAAATATTGACGGTTCCGTATAGGATGCAGGTTCGAATCTCAAAGAACGAATATTTTCTATGAAAATTTCTCGGACATTCAGGCTGGTAAATGTTATTTAATACTGTTTATCATAAACAGAGCATTTACTTAAATACTTGTATCTATAAAAAGAACGTTAAACATAAAAATGTCTTTAATATATATATGTATATATATATATATGACAAATTATGTATGCTTGTTTTATATATTTTCCTAATTTTGGTGTATTATTTTGTATCATTCTATCTTTATCTATCATTCTCACGCTAACTTGGTCAATCAAAATCGACTTCTTTATCATGTCTTACATCTGAACCCTAAAGGACAACCCCCAGGAATTGCCCTAAAAATAATAGCCTGCCAAACTATTATTTAACGCTATCTCTCCTAATCCCTGTTCTGCCGTCCATTTTGCATAAACTCGTTAGTTAGGCTATGTGTTGCGTTCCTCTGTCGCTCTTGCCTTATTGTGAGTGTCGAAATTTCTAATCGCTCATTATGTTCTTTAGAAATTTCAACTTTCTCTTCTTGATGTTAAACATAAGCGTCCTTTTTGTTTCCATCTTCTCTAAAACTTCGTCATTGATCAAATGTTTGGCCCACGGTATTCTCAGCATCATACTGTAGAACTGCATTTCTATTGCTTCAAGTCTCTTTTTCATTTGTCAGGAGATTGGCCACTGTCATAAATTGTACATTCTTTTTATTCTTGCATATACATTTTCGAATAATTCTATTCTGTTCCAACCTCTCCTAAAATGAAAAATACCTACCCTGCCCATCGTAAACTTATGAAGTAGATGATAATTTTCATATAAAAATGCAATTCACAAGCATCTAATGCGGTTTTTAAGAATTCTTGGAAGACGCACATGAGAATACGCGGATAAAGAGAACCGATGTTAAGAGGCCGTTCAGCTTGTCATCTTCTTTACTCTGCTGTAATAAAATGCACAAAGAAATTATCAGATAATAACATCAGAGCTTTAACTTCAAAACTATCGCAACCGTATCGATAAAATTGTTCGAAAATAATTGTTCAAAAATAATTATTCGAAAAAAAGTTATTTGAAAAACTTTAATTCGAATTGTAAATTGAATGAAAATTAATCAAAAGGACAATTATACTAAATGATAATTATTCGGAATACCTATGTTTGAAATCCGTATGTGGTCTTGCTGTTTTACCTAGACCTAATAAAGACATTGAATGATGGCATAGAATTTTTTGCAGCAAGTATCCTCACTTCATCCGACAATATTGGAATTCTTAGACGTTCTTAAAAGAGAAACAAGACTTGCAAAGAATTCATATTGTGTAAATAAGAACAGGCTGCCAAAATATCAAGAGCGCCAAGAAATATCGCGACTTAAATGGAAAAATTAAAAAAAAATAGTGGCATCCTTTAACGATTACTCTTCAATAGAGGAATATTTAGGTGCAGTATCATATAACTTAAGGTTATCAAGTTTTTTCTTACTAAATTTTTATTAACGATATTTGTATTTCGAATAATTATCATTTGTGCATTTCCTCTTTTAATTTTTACATTTTTTTTTTGCAATAAAGAATTTTGCATTTCGAATAATAAAAGTATAATTGTTCTTTCGATTAATTTTCACTCAAACAATTTACAATTTGAAAAAAAAAAATTCAAAGGATTGTTTTCGAATAATTGTTTTCGAACAATTATTTTCGAATAATGTTCACATAATGCTCGTAACCGTACTTCCCATATTCTTGCACGCTTTCGTTTTATATCAAAACTTAAAGAAAGACGACCCCTCACTTTTACGCATTCCGGATCTTCAGAGTGCTGACCAGTAATGAAAGGTCTGCCATTTTTCTCTACAGTACGCATTCTGTAATATTTGGCTTAACTAATAGAAATGAAGAGTGAAATTTTTATACTTTGAAGTATTACACAAAGTAGATATTATTTGAAGAGAGCAACGATTGCCTTTATGGAAATGGAATTAAAGGGCGTTTCTTCAAATACCTACCGAGTTTTTGGCATTCATTTTGCTACTAATATCCTTGGAAACGCCAAGCGGGATTTTCTACCCCCAACAATAGTAATGACTCGCTTCTTTACCTTTGTGAAGGTAGCATGACTAGAAGAACACTGAAGTGAATATTGTTTTGAAGGCAAGAGAAAAATAAAAAAAAATCCTTTCTCAAGAACAGTAGAGGTAATTCAAATTTTACAGATATAAATGAAAAAGAGAGAGTGGAGACCCATGATCACCTATGTTCGACGAAAAAGGTTTTAGAAATGAACATGGTAGAAGACGGAAATTTTCCTAGGCGATAAAAACACTGACGTGGATGTGGACAAACACTCATGGTGCAAGAGAAGAAATAAACGAGGAAGTGAAAGTGAAAATGAAAATAGATTACTTAGTCGAAGAATTGTGTTGATAGGTAGAACAAAAATAGACACATTAAGACAAGTGTAGATAAATTTGTTCAATTGAATAATGGGAAA
>CAHIKZ030001358.1:1355000-1365000 GCA_903632075.3 Acanthosepion pharaonis | reverse complement strand
AAGAATCGATATCTTCACTCTCCATAATTTTCCGTCTGAGTAAGTTAAAAGAAATAATAACTTTTCATTTTGTCTTTATTTCTGCCGTCTTTTTACAGATATATTTTATTTCAGTTTCACACAATATATATATATATATATATATATATATATATATATATATATATATATATATACACACATTATATATATATGTATATATATATATATACTATTGTATACTATTGTATATGTATGTGTTCTTTTTTCTGTATTCTTGTGTGCGCGTATTTCTTTTACAAATGTTTACGAAATAGAAGGCCCAAGAGCGACTCAAGTTAGAAGGTTACACGGTCGCATTTCTTTCCATAAAATCTTCATCTTCTTTCTGGTCATCTTGACAAAGAATGATGTCATGAAGTTTTTGTATTCTAAGGTAGCCTAGGAACTTGATTTCCCATAATTCGTACTTTGATTCGTCTCCGTCAAAATACAGTCGTAATCTTGGCTCGTAAACTTTGTTAACCATGTTCGCCAAGTCTATGAATATATAATACAGTGAAGTACGTAATCTGTTCAATGAAACAACGTTAAAGATTAACACTCACTAGTCAGACACTCTACTGAATCTGACTATATCGCCAATACCACCAGCAGCTGTTCAGTAATTCTTCAGTCTTCGATATCAAAGGCTGGCAGTGAGTATTCAGGAAAAACATGTTCGCCTTTATACACGTCGCATTGAATATTCTGAGCCTTTTGATTGGTTAACCCTTCTATTGGTGAACTATAAAATGAGTCAGCTCATTTTGGCTGGCTCACTAGTACAGGCCTAACCAAAATTCCAACAGTGTACGGTGTAGTAGTTAACATTTCGTTTCGAAAACACCCAAGAGATATATGGAGAAGCCCCGGAGAAGGAACAAGAAAATAAATCGGCTATATAACTGTCAGTAAGTGATTCAGGGAAGCAGTTGTTTTTTTCCACAGAAGTGCAGATTTTGGGAGCGAAAAATGATACGTATACTGCGGAAGCCGTAGAACATAAATTGCAATACAACAGACTATTCAATGATCCGAATGTCAAGAACACATTAGGAGAAGCTTTAGAGAGATAATTCCAAAGAAAACTAGACAAAGAAGGAAATCCATAAACGATGAAAATCTCGACATGATGAAACGGAGACAGCAAGCAATGCCAAGATGCGGCACAGATTATAGCACTACACACAAATGGGGAAATGAGATAAAGAGGTATGGCTCAACGAAAAGTGTACATAAATAGAAAGAATGAATATTACAGATAAAGCAGATATACATAAAAAGATAAGAGGAGAGGCCAAAAAACATACTCATCATCCGGATGCGTAAAATCCAAGAACGGAACAATTCCCACAACGAAAGCGGACAGAGAAACATTGAAAGACAAGAAATATTAAAACTTAAAATTAAGATACTTAGTCGTAGTTCGAGATTATGGTAATTAAAGTTAGACCGAAAATAGGACAAGAACAGCAAGGGTTCGTTAAAGACACTGGAACAAGGAATGCAAAGTTTATGATATCAGAAAGAGCAATATAAACGCAAATGTTTGTATACATATAGATTATGCAAAACCGTTGCAACTGCTGGGTAAAATTGATAAATTTGGAGAGAATATTAGGATAATTGAGAATCCATACTGGCAGTACACCGTCTGCGTCCGGATAGAAAATCAATTCAGTAAATATACAAGAATAGAAAGGCGTGTGAGTCAAAAATGTTTTTTTTTTTCTCGCTGGATATATTCAAGCTATACAATGAAGCGATTCTGAGATTCTCCCACAAAAAATAATGAAGGAAAGGGCGAAACTTCAATAGCAAGAAAACAGAATGCATGGTTGTTAGCAAAAGGGACAGACAAACACTCAAATTACAAATTGGGAATGCCATATTCAAACAAGTACAACAATTTAAATATCTGAGAATTGTTGTAACAAAGGTCGAAAAATGAGACTCTGAATTCCAAAGGTGAATTGGGAAAGCGAAATATACCTTCCAAAATCTAAGCAAAGTATTAAGAAAAACGAAAAAGAAAAGGATGCTGAACTCTTATTTAATATAAGCTCTTCTATAGGGCAGTAACTCTTAGACAATATCTCACAGATTAAAAAGTGACTTGATACAACGGAAATATGTTACTGTAAAAAGATGCTGGAGCGAACACGTGAACAACGAAGAAGTTTTAGAGAAAATGGAAACTTAATGACACTTACTAACATCAGGAAGACACAGTTTAAAAATTTAGGGCGCATAATGAGGAAAGAATGCTTGGAAAATGTGAACTCACAAGGCAAGTGAGATAAGAAAATAACGCACGACCTACTTAACGAGCCTGGGTAATGGGTTAAACTAAATTTAAAGAGAAACAAAAGACGGATTTCGAATTCTAGCATTGGATGCTTATGGTGGCAGATAGATAGATAGATAGATAGATAGATAGATAGATAGATAGATAGAGAGCTTTTTTTTACGATTTATCAACCCTTTGCGGGTAATTTAAAGCCAGAAAATATTTTTAGATTGTTAGTCGTTTTTGAAGATAATAATGATTTAAAGTTCTACTAATTAACCCATAGATGCCAGAGGAGAAGTATTCATACCTTTCCCAAAGGTATTTACCCATAAATAAATATAACTTATCCGACAGGTTCTCTGATTTTAAATTCCGTGACGGTATTCATTGCACCAACAGCACACCCAACCATACATACTATTATTCCCAAACTGTCACCTATCTAGGTACTGACCAGGCTCGATGTTGCTTAAATTCAGTGATCATACGAGAGCCGGTGTTTCAACGTGATATGACCGTAAGCTAGCCAGACAGACAGTTACGAACATACTTTTAGATAGATAGATAGATAGATAGATAGATAGATTGTAACCCGGATATAAGAGAGTTGTCGGGACCGGAGAAGAAGTCTCTTATATCCGGGTTTGGTCTATTTTATATACATTAACACAGGCTCTAATTTGGGACCAGAGAAAAGCTCTCTTATATCCGGGTTTCTCTTATATCAGGGTCTCTTATATCCGGGTTACACTGTACATGCATACATAAATATATACATACATACGAAAACAAAGAAAAAGAATTCAGGCAAAGAGAAAATTGAATAAAAAATTAGACAGATAAAAGAAAATTGTGCAGACAGAATTTAGAAAGATAAATAGAAAATTGAATAAAAATTTACATTGAGAAGGCAACTGAATAGATGCAATTTAGATAGACAAACAGAAAGAAAGAAAGAAAGAAAGAAAGAAAGAAAGAAAGGGAGTAGAAGGATAAGAAATGAATTGGATAGAGTGTTATTTAGAGACACGAGAAGTTGCAGGTCATCGTGAAGCGTTAGAACAATAAAGGCAGCCAAATAATCGTGGATACATTAATCAAAGAACTCAATAAAAGAACATTGATTCCACATCATCCTAAAAATATATGAGTCCCTGCCAATTTTTGTGATAAACTGACTTCTTTTTGGTCGGATTTGCCCTTACAAAACATAATATGAGATATTATACGACTTTTGGCATCGATAGAACGCCTTTGGCGCCTAACCATTGGTAAGAAGTTGCGGGTTGGTTGTAAGTTAGTTGGTGCCTTGTTACATCCGATGTCAATTCCAAGTTCGCTTTGAAGTAATTCAATGCGATAGATTAAATTGGTTATCTTCCCTACAGGCCCCAAAAGGAATCACAGGAATCCCCAGACGTCTACTTTATAATTATCTCTAGAGCCATCATCATTGGTCTTTCTGAAAAGTGTCTGTATTCCGACTATAATTAATAAAAGTCAGCACAACAGAAATAGAAATAAATTCTCTCAAAGTTGGTAGCATTGCTCTTTTTAACAAGAACATTCGTGTCTAAGATTTTTAGAAACATTTTCCAAACTGCTAATAACCTTCTACTACAGATGGGGAAAATCAGAAATCAAAGCCATTGGTGGTTTTACTATGACACTAATGAACCTTAATCTTCAGGATCCTTAATTTCAGACAGACTGCCGGAGCAAATTTTTAATGAGTGAAGTTTTCAACAAAATTGATATTTTTTAAAAGTGTTAAAATAAGGCCATTTTGGAGATAGAATCATAAGCCGATGTGTTAAAGTAGCTAATGTTGGTTTTAAAATATGCTCTAATATCCATTTCATATGAACTCAAAATTGATTCAAAATTTGCTTGTTGACTTGAGGAGCCCTTGATTTGGATGGGCTTATTGAACTCGCCAGAATGTATTCATAGACTTCATTTTGAAAATAGGATTCTCGAATCTGTTGTTGCTGGTTGCGAAGGAGCCTCCATATCTTTAAGCTTCAGGTCCCCCAAAATGTAGGTTTACAATTGACCATAGTAGTGTCCAAGCTTACGGCTCATTTTAATCGGGGTGTGAAAGAGGAAATCAGTAAGTCATTATTATCTCACAACACTTCTTGCAATCTAAAAATATTCCCTGGCTTTAAATAACCTGCAAATGGTTGGTAAAAACAAATCAATTATTGAATTTATATTCTTATTGTTATCAATAATATTATAATTATATCATATTGCATATGTAATATATTCATAATGAAATACTTTGAACAAGCGTATGTAAATATGGATTTTATTGTCAAATGATTGGAAATATTTCAGAATATACTTTATCTATCTATCTATCTATCTATCTATCTATCTATCTATCTATCTATCTATCTATCTTCACCCCCCAATATATATATATATATATATATATATATAGGTATGAGTATGATGATAATAAATATATACACGCACATATACGTACGCATGTAAACATGTGAACTTGTAGGGATACTGTGACTATAGAGACTCAGATTTATCTTTGATATATATATATATATATATATATATATATATATATATATATATATATATATATGAAGACATTAGTCTTAATGTGTGCTATATTTATGGGATAAGGTGCTCAATATCAGAGATAGAGAGTGTGTAAATATAAAAGTGAACATAGAAGTCAACATTTAGAGGTAACAGTCTATTTTATGCCAGATGCAATCGTCAGGCCTGAAGATTGCATCTAGCATGAAACAGACTGTCGCCTCTAAGTGTTGACTTATATGTTCATATATATATATATATATATATATATATATATATATATATATATATATGAAAACTACAGTATATACAGAGAGGGCGGGATAATTTAACAAAGACCAAGACAAGCAGACCGGATGAGAAAGTACCTAAGTAAATTCTTTACGGACTAAAAACTAAACATTATTACTAATACCAACACTAAAGTGATCACTTTCTTATTCGTTACATTTAACCTGAGTAAGGGCATGTACAAATCATACACTACAGGTACTTCGACAGAAGATCCAACCACCATAAAAGTTTACTTGACAATTTGCTCAAATCGGTACAATACAGGTTATCGACTATCCTCCAGTAACAAAGAAATATTCGACGATAATAAAGCTAGATATAACAAAGCGCAAGAACACAGCAAGTATAAAGTAAAATTGGAGAATGTAGATAGAAATAACAACGAAGATAAAAGTAAGTTAAAACAACGCAAAAGTACATAATATGGTTCAACCCGCCATACAACAGTTATGTCAAAACCAATGGAGGTAGAATTTTCGTGAATTTAATTTACAAAAACTTTGGTTATTCTCCAACACTGAAAAAAATTGACAAAAAATAATATTAAGGTAAGCTATATCTGTATAAAATATATAGATAATTATATATCCCAATATAACAATAATGTATTAAGCAAGCACCCAAACAAAACGCTAAATAATAATCCTAAAAAAAGTGCTGTAAAACGTAACCTACCCATTAAATGACAAATGCATCACTGAAGGTATAATCTACAGAGCTAGAATCAGTTCAGACGATGATTTTAAATATTACTTTCGATCCACCTAGAACAGCTGGAAGTCGCGTATTTTACCACCACAAAATGACACTGAGCAATATCAAATACAAAAACTGTATAACACTTTCGACGATTAAAAACAACTATAAGAGTCCAATCATTAGCTGGGAGATAATCGTGGAAGCTAAGCCATAAAATGGAAAGAGAGACAGATGTAATTTGTGTTTGTTGGAGAAGTTTATTATATTAGTACACGTAAATAACTCTAAATTGCTGAACACGAGAATTGATGTTTACATGTATCCATAAGTCCAGGCACCTACTCAAACACATTGAGCCCGATTAAAAGAGATTACAAAATAGGTTTTAGGAACATTAATATGATATGTAACAACTATTAGTATTCTTAGATCCCATCGGTAATAACATTTCTTATATATCTATATAGACATACAATTCAATATTACTGTATTCGATTAATTTATAACGTGTGTGCATATATAATTTCACCTTTATAAGTATAAGGATAGATTCCAAACACATTAGAAATATAGCGCCAGCCTATTATGTTCATATTTTCACCCTTATACTATATTTTTACCCTGAGTACTAGTTTAATTTAATTAGTATAACTATGGTATTTTATGGAAAGAGGAGAGTTATCCCCCTTGATATGTTGTTTACTTTTGAATTTAAATTTACATTTAAATAATTTTTTATAATTTTTATATTCTTCGCATTTCGGACTTAAGAATTTTAATGATGCAAAATATTAATGATTTTTTAATATTTTAGGCGAGGATAATTAAATAAACAATTCTTAACACACAATTTTGAATCATCGCCACGAGAAGGCGAATTCTATAACGGTCAAAATATATTCCGCACCTGAATATTGCAAGACAATCTGAAACTCCGAGCGGTGCTATCGACGGTGGATATTATGTATATTCACTATATATATATATATATATATATATATATATATATATATATATATATATATGCACACACACACACACACACACATATATATATATATATATATATATATATATATATATATATATATATATATATAATCTTTCAATGCAAATATACTGCTCCGTTCTTAAAATGGATTATCTTGATCAACTTCAAATTTATAAACAAATGAACACAGACCTGCAATGCAGACACACACACACGCACATATATATATATATATATATATATATATATATATATATAGAGAGAGAGAGAGAGAGAGAGAGAGAGAGAAGCATTTACTAAATTATTTAGAAAGAAGGCGGTATTAATAAATGCATATTATAACTCATAGAATCCTTCAGAGTCTGTCTATATTTCTGAGATGAGGTATTATGTACAGTATTTTACATTAGTCGGACTATTGTCCTCATCTTTGTCGCCATATTTGTCACAACGTTTCGGCCGTTGTACGCTCCGCCTTCTTCGGGTGGTTGGAATTTCGAACTGAACCCTTTATCAAACATGGCACGTGGAACTAGAACAGTTTACCCCAGTGATCGAAATAAAGGGTTCAGTTCGAAATTCCAAACACCTGAAGAAGGCCGGAGCGTACAACGGCCGAAACGTTGTGAAAATATGGCGACAAAGATGAGGACAATAGTCCGACTAATGTAAATACTGTCATAGAATTCTATATGCAACGTGCCACGCTAACGTGCATAATTCATATGCAATGGCGTATATTTTTTAGAACCATTTAAGAATATGGTTACATGAAGACTAGTTTGTTTTTTTTTTTATTGATTTTGGGTTCAAATAGTTTTAGTAATCTTTAGTCATTTATTACTCTTGGATTCATAGAGTATTTTAATATTGGTAGCGACGAGTTTTTGAATGCTATTATTGATCTTGTGGTGTTTGGTAATGTGTTGTTTCACAGCACTTTGTTATGATAAATGACATCTAAGCGTGCTTAAAAAGAGGTTGTTGTCTAATCTTTATAAGAATTATTTTCTTCATTATTTTTTGATTCTGCATCAGCCTGGTTTGCTGGTTATTTAGCAGGTGACTGTTAAATTGAATAGATATAGAATGTTTATCCTTTTCAATAAATCTTGTTTCAAAGAACAATTGTTGTTCAATTGTATTCTATGAAACATATATATATATATATATTATTGTAGAGTAGATTTCACAGTGGAGGCTTGTATTTCGCTAAGTCGGTCCTAAAAGGGTCCGACGTACAAAACGTTAGGAACTTGAAATAATAGTTAATGACGCAGTAATGTAGTTGTGATGGTTGATAATTCAATGTCCGACATCGACTGACTCACTCAACTCCACTGAGCCCAACTGGCGACCGCTACTACTACTACTACTACTTATTATATGTGGGAGAGTCTATTACAGTAGAATAGGTAATGTTCCGGTAAAACATATATATATATATATATATATATATATATATATATATATATATATATATATATGTCTTTCATTAAATACGGCAGACAAGGAAGATATAATTAATTGTTTTATTACAAAAACTTTCCATAGTTTTCAATGTCCCAAGAGCTTTCGATCACTTCCATGCCATTTTCGAGGATGTTTTGTCTGTGGTGTTCTTATTTTTACCTCATGCTTTGACTTTTGACTTTTTATTTTTGTGTTGTTTTGGATGGAAGCGTTTATTGTTGCGCTGAGATTGGTAGGTTTGCAAGAATCCTTAAGACAAATTCGGGTCGAAAACAAATTCTAAATAAGTCACATCAGAAGCATCTCCTTATAAGATAGACCCTGTATATAAATTTCACATTATTTAACAGCGGCAATGGAGTTTTTTTTTAAATTTTCTTTTGAAAGTAGAAAGTTGCTCACGTGAATTACAGCCACGAGCAGCACGTGAAGGCTCAGAATGAACGTTCCTATTCAAAACAATACAAAAACAAATTATCACCAAATTATACATTTTTCGGCAGGATTCCAATGTATTTTCTCCTAGGGGAAACCCTCTTTATATTTGACTGGCTTTAGCGGCTCAGCTAGAAAGACTATTTGCAAAGCAAAGCCTGAATAGTGCTTTTGAACAAAGAACTTTCCTAAATATACATTTCTTCTAAGATTCGTAACCTAAGGTAAACACAAACAATATTTTAGGAATGGATTTTTGATTTATTAAAACGATATATGTGTGTGTGTGTGTGTGTCTGTTTGCACAGAGACAAAAACACACGCGATATCTATCTATCTATCTATCTATCTATCTATCTATCTATCTATCTAGGGTGGCCTAGCGATTGCGTCTAGCATGAAACAGCCTGTCGTCTCTAAGTGTTGACTTCAATGTTCACTTTTATATTTACACACGCTCTATCTCTGATATCGAGCACTTTATCCCATAAATATAGCACACCTTAAGACTGTATTTCTTCATATACATATATATATTGTTCGTCCGTGTATTGTTTGATATATTGAAATGTAATTGTCATCTTTGATAATAGCTTATGTAAGCCGAAAGTATCAATATAGTGATTTCCTTTCGTCTTTCAATGATAATGTTATTAAGTTTATCAGACACTATGAAAGGAACTTTCTTAAAATAAATAGACAAAACTTGCCTATATTATTTAATGAAACATGCATCAACATATATATATATATATATATATGTGTGTGTGTGTGTGTGTGTGTGTGTGTGTGTGTGTGTGTGTGTGTGCATGGGCGTGCATGCTTGCGTGCATGCGTGTCAGCATGTGTTTATTTTTTTAAGGCAATTCCCCCCCAAAAAAAGGTGGGAGTTCCTCGAGCTCGCAAATGATTTCAGAGGATTGAGAACAAAAATAAAGAGGCCTGTTTGAGGAAAAGATACAGAGAAGGACAGGGAACAAGCACAGGAGGGTGTCAGATGTCGATTGACATTACACTTGAATATCTGAAGACTATAGTCATCGGGGAAGCAAGTAAGAGGAAGGGAGTTGAACAAACGGGAAGTGCGGGAGAAGAAGCTGTCTGCGAAGAAGAGACGGATAAATTTTCGACAGTGAACTGGGGGGGGGCGAGTTTCGTGCAGGGACACACTTCCATGCGCGACAAGATGCCGCTCAAGACGCTACGTAAGAGTTAGGGCTGCTAATTCC
>CAHIKZ030001358.1:1337500-1352500 GCA_903632075.3 Acanthosepion pharaonis | reverse complement strand
ATCGACAAATTCTATTTAATGAGAAAAGAAGGAAGATTATTAATTAGTAAATTGTACTGCCTAAGCCAGTCTTTTTCAACCCTTTTAAGAAACAGCACATCTCGAAGCAAAATAAAATATGACGGTGCACTTAGCAAAATTTTTAAAGGGTGTACATTTAAATGTTATGAAATAAAACCACAATTAAAAAAAAAAAACATCCACTCAAATATGAACTTACTTTATTTCAATGTTTTTATCCAACTATTTGTGCAGCTTATTTTAGTGTGAAACCTGTACCTGGTGTTTTTTCGCGATACTCCAATATTTCGCAGCATACCTAAGAGGATAGCGCGGCGCACTAGTATTTCACACCAAGAGGGCATATTGTTAGAAAATTACAAAACAAGAGGTCATAGCACATATATTGAAGGCTAGAGAATTCCACGCCAAAAGGACATATTGAAGGCTAGAGAATCTCAAATCAAGAGGACATATTGAAGGCTAGAGAATCTCAAATCAAGAGGACATATTGAAGGCTAGAGAATTCCACTCCAAAAGGACATATTGAAGGCTAGAGAATCTCAAATCAATAGGAAATGTTGAAGGCTAGAGAATTTCACACCAACAGGGCATATTGAAGGTTAGAGAATTCTACACCAACAGAACATATTGAAGGCTAGAGAATTTTAAACCATGTGGACAGATTGAAGACTAGAAAATTTCAAGCCAAGACGACATATTGAAAGCTAAAGAATTTCACACCAGGAGGACATGTTGAAAGCTAGAGATTTTCACACCAATTACAACTTGGGCCGCTAAATTCATAAACAACGTTAGTCTTATGTAAGGGGACCGTGTGTTGAAAGATATTATCGATGATTAGATTTCGGGTTTTGAATTTTTTATGATAATTGCAAAATCTTAATGCTTTTATAAACAGGCTTAACATGTTTATATGTTATCTTTTTATTACAGATTCATGCTTCTGGGGTTGTCGTGTATTTGATTTCTTTAGAATATGTTTATAGCATTGTTATTTCTCTTATTTTGAAATCTCTTTCCATTGAAAGTAATATTGTGCAAGCGAAGTCGAATTTGATAATCATCAGCATAATTAGGGAAGCCATTCTTTATAAATGTTTGTTATATGTTTGTTATGGTCCGGTTCCATGTACCGCGGCGATAGTCCAAGGTAGAACCAATAAAGAAGAACTCGAACACGGATATGGAATAACACAGATATATTACAAACAGGAATATATACAGAGAAGTAGAAAGTGTTAGTACGAACAATCAGGTTTAGGAGTGATTGTCGGAACGCGACTCTGTTTTGGACTGCCTCTGACTCGACTGACTGACTCGCTCGCTCTGACTGACTGACAGACAGATTCCTGACGGACTTCACTCCAGACTGAACGGTATTTAGTCACCCCCTCGGCCAAATATATGCCCTTTGAACCCGGATTCAGGGTCGGTTTACCTCCCCGAAAGAGACTCCGCCCTTCGGCGTAGCCTCGTTTGAGTTCCTCCGTGCCCGAAGACAGAGAGTTCAACCGATCAGCCGATCAGCCGGTCGCCCGACTTCGGACTGAACTCCCTGATTCCTCTTGAGGCGCAGTATTTATTACGTATGGAAGAGTCCATTATGTTATTATGGGTAAGGTGCCATAACAATATCATTCAGGATATTCACTTTTGTTGTTTTATGGAGACATGAACTAGAACTACGGTGAGACAGAGAAATTATTACCTTTATAATTAATGAGTATATTTACATTGTTAGTGATTCGTTTTCTCCGGCTTGTCAAACATTAGCAGGTTATATAAAGCCAGATACTATTTTTAGATTGAAATAATTTTGGCGGCTGGGGACAGATAATAATAATTTAATGATACAAGAGTTTCTAATTAACCCATAGCTGGGGAGATAAAAAGGTAGATTCATACCTTCTCCGTTGGTATTTGCGCCTCTCGGATTAACAATTCCGAGCCATTAACCGTTATACCACACGCACATCTTTACAGTTCCGAGAATTCTCGAGCGTTCAACCATCTAGGTAAAGACAAATTTCGACGTTGACTTCAGTGATCGTACGGGAAACTGTTTTTCAGTGTGAGATTGCCGGACGTACATAGAGATTTTTTTTTTAATTGTTATTAATATTTAACTATAGCACGGATCATTTTTTTCGAAAATATCTTTAAGTTTTATGATTTTATTAAGATTTTTTCATTTGAGTAAAATTAGCATCAATATACCTTACATATATGGTGGTCTTATTTAATTTAAGAAATAGTTTGTTTTAAAGAGGTGTCATAAATTTAGACACCTAACAAATTTCCCTTGCCAACACCGTCAGTCTTACTAGATATTACCTAGATCGGTCATGGACAACCTTTTTCGAGCAGTGGGCCGGATGACCTATGGATCATCTCAAGGCGAGCCGCACTATTAAAAAGATACAAGGTATTTTTTTTTTTTGCAGTAGGTACGTCCGCTTTTTTTTTTAACTACAGAAGACCATATGCGTAAGCATACACCTTAGAAATGGTAGGAAAGTTTTATTTTTTAGAGAAGATTTTATTATAATTAAAAAATCGAAGACTTGGTATGATATTATCACTGATGACGTGCGATTTATTTGTAATTTATTCATTTGAAAATGAAAACATTTCTTCTATAGAGAAAGCATTATTCTGAACGTTTCCTGTTTCAAAAGCAAATGATGTTTAGACGTACGGTCTCCCTTAGTGAAAATCGCCAATGGTTTAAAACTGTGACAGCTTTAGTTTTCCCGGAAGTTTACAAATTTCAAGCAACATTGTACTTAACCGTTGTTTATGTATTTGTTTATGTTATATTCTGTGCTAAGGGAATAAACACATAATACCAAGTGGATACTAGAAGAAAGGTTTATTGCACACAAAAAATACAATATGAAATACGGTACAGTTATATACACTGGTCAATCTAGTAATGAGTGCCACTAATTGGAAGGTGACGTGCTTGCGTTGTTTCTCTCACTCGTCCTCTCTATGACCTCGAGTCTCTCTTAGACAGTGAGCTTTATAGGTACTTACTAGATTATGTTTAAATGGAATATGTAGACACAAAATGTTTGTTGTTTCGTTGATTTTTAAGGGTGGAAGAGAAGAATGTTAATGAATAATTTTAAATATAATAATACAGTAACAGATAAATTATAGTAAGTAGGTTTTCAACATATAATGATGCTAACATTTCAATCTGTGATATATGAGAGTGAAGAATTTGTAAGAATTCATCAGTAGGGCAGGTCGATTTTGGAACTGTCGTATTCCACTCACTTTAACATTCTGGGTTTGACATGACAAATAATGATACATGATATTTGTTTTTCTAATTTCCTACTGTTTTTCTTAAAGAAACATAATTGAATATTAAGTTAAGGTTCAAAATCGTAGCGTTGGAAATTCATTCTCGTGAATTACATATTCTTTTAAAATTTATATTTTTCTGAAGCTTCACAAATTGTATGTGAACAAGATGCATGGCACAATTACATTATTAATAAATCATTCAAATAAGATCTTCATTTACTCCAAAAGAAAAAAAAATATACTGAACAATTTAGTTATATTACGATGTAACATATTATCCTGTGGAGTAGTGCGATTTTCAATACACATTGCAAATTTATAAACACGTTATCTATTTTTTGTTTTTTTATTAATTATGATCTAACAAATAACCTAACAAGTATTATTCATTGAATAGCATTTTTATATATTTTACACACATTTTTTACTTATCGAACATGGTAAAAAAAATGTATAATTTGCTTGTAGTGATTCATAATTAGAATTCTGGTTCGAATATATTTTCCATTCAATGTATCTAATACAAAATATATCAACTTTATTTGGATTTATTCTTGAAATAGTAAAATTTTGAAATCAGTCTCTAAGCTAAAAGCTGCAGAAATTAGACATTGTCGGACATTTTTCAGTCGATTTTTAAAACTAAATGCTTAGAAATTGGTAAAAGCTATGAATCTAATTGTTGGTGGCAGTACTTAGCTTTTACACCGAGTGCAAAGTTGATTTTCTAAAATAAATGAAAAATCAACCTTTCCTATTCACCAGAGGAATAAATACTATATTTGGTAGGAAGATTCGATATGAATAAATTGGTTTTAAAGTCTAAGCTCATTTCTGTATGCGCGTGGTAACCTGTTATATGAATAGTGTGGAGTGGGTCACCTGGTGCATGGGTTTTAACATATATTCATACCAACTAACCATAACGGGATGATCACGTGTTTAATATCTACACGTAGACTGAAGATGATGCCATGGACAGCTCATGATGTCTTTTATTCTCAAACTTTTACATGGCCCATCTTAAAAATAAAAAAATGTAATAAATTAAATTGCACAATATTTATGCAAAATATATTGATGGTATTTTAATACAAACAAAAACTGTTATTGATTTTATAAAACTTCAATATAATTAAGTCTTAATTTTTTTATCGAGTTCACCTTCTAGCAAGGGAGTAAAGCCACTAAGACACCATGGTTTACTTGGTGCGGAAAAATTAAAAACAGAAACCCTGCTAAAGAGCGAGCACAAAAGAAGAGTAATCAGGAGGACAGTAGACAGCGATTGAATGCGTTCAAATTTTTGCAGATTAAAGTTGGCTGGAGTGCATGGAGCTCGAAGGGATTTCCATAAGCGACAAGAGCGAGAAAAGAAACTCTTAGCATAGAACTTTATAACAGTTGCATCTGGCCAAGTCGACTGTAAAAATAAATGAGATCTAGACGCCAGTCTAGTACTGCGCTTAAATTTAAAAAGTCGAGGCACCCTAGAGAAAAGCTCACCCGAACAATTACCATGAAATTTTTTAAGACTTTGGGAAAAGGCGCTATCCACACACACACACACACACACACACACACACACACACACACACACACACACACACACACACACACACATATATATATATATATATATATATATATATGTATATATATATATATCCGTCGGTAAGTAATCGAAGGGTGTCCTAATGCTATAAAATATTAAAGCTGATCCATAAAAGAGAGCTCAATATATTTATTATAGAGCATAGAAATGAATTACATAAATATGAAACCCAAATGTACCGCATTTATATGGCCATTTCGCTCATAGAGAGAGTTCTCTCTTAGAGAGATTCCCTGTAGCGTTTCAATAATAATAATGAAAAAACGTTTTAGTATTGATAAGCTCCAGGGATTTTTTCTAAGAGAGAAATCTCTCGAGGAGCGAAATGGTCATATAAATGTGTTAAAACTGAGTTTCATTTTTATGTAATATATATATATATATATATATATGCCTCTATTGTATACTACACGTCATCCGTTGTCAAATCTTTATTTTCGACTGTACTATCTACTCGTCTGGTACTCTCTCTTGTCTTTTAATTCTCTCTCATGAAGATATCACCATTTTCTTATCTTTATCATTTTAACGAGTCTCCTTAACGCCTTCATACTTTTACTCAAACCTAAAACTGAAAAGCAATGGTAAAAAATAGTAATGCTTAACGAGTTTTTTGTCATTAAGCAATGTGTCTAGCTGTTCAAACTGCGAACTTTAAACATAGTTTCGCCGTTCTGATGTTCAGCAGAACTAGACAATACGATTTTAAAATATCTGTTGTGTTAAAATATGATGATTTTGTTTTAATATGAGGTCCAGTGCTTTTGCGTTCTTAATTAAAGTCTTCTATATGGTGTTCATTTCCATGCTAGGTGTACTGAGTTTGTTATCAATGTCTAGAATGTATACTGACTATACCAATTTTCCAGGGTTGAAACACTAGGCGAGCAAATGCAGAAATTAACGAAAGCTTCAATCGCTTTAAGAATTGCATATTGACACTAAATTCTTCTAGCAGGAAAAATAATATGAAATGGTAATCACAGTAATCCCTAGTATTTTTTAATCGTTTGACCCCAAACAATGTGATACAACCCATATGACGCAAGGTGTTGCTGATGTTTAAAGAAACTTTTAAAGTGAGGAGAAAAGACAATAAATTGGAAATAATATGACGATTAACGCCACATTTAAATTCTTGAAGGTCATAGTTGATAGGAAAGCGAGAAGCTAGAATAGCTTCTCGCTTTCCTATCAACTATGACCTTCAAAAATTTAAATGAGGCGTCAAGATAGACAAGTGAAGAAACTATCTGAATAAAACTTACGGTTTCATGTAGCCGTACACGTTTGTCTTTATTCTTAGTCTTCCAGTTTTCTATTTCATTTCATCGATTTCTAATATATTTTTTTACTTGAGAAAAAAACGGATGATTAAATTAACGGGTATTTCAGAAAAGGGGCGATTATATAAACGGGTAGGTGAGAATAAAATACGAATGATTAAATAATTAGATGATTGTCTTTTATATTTTTTGTAACAAATTTTAACTCCTAATCACAAGAGTGTACTTTAAAAAAATCACGAACAAAATGATTGGTCAGAAATTAATGCAGCCGTTATTGGGAGGCAGAACAGAGAATTTTATGTATAAGAAGTAAAAACATTATTATTGTTGATAGATTTTCTTTTTCGACTTTCTCAAAATCGAAGACGAAAAAATCTACTTTGCAGATGAATTCAGGCTTTAAAATTGGGCGGGGAAATTTAGTTCTGCCCTACATCCAGTAAGAATTGGAATCATCCCCTTCATTAGACAATCATCAACCGATTACATTTATTGAAAAGTAGACCGGGCCATCGAAAACCGACAAACTCAGATTTTAAAAAAAAATTCATTTTTTTTTTTTTTTTCAAAATTGATTCATTAGGTGTAAAGCACTTTTCCCTCCACTTTATCTTGTAGTTTATGCGTTTTGAAAGGTTAAAGGTTCTGGAAGAAAAAATTGAGTTTGCAACACGAGGACAAACTTTATCGATTTCTCGTTTAAATTCAGGAAAAACAATGTCCGCCTTGAGAAAATTTGGATTACCTCCCCCTTCCTCCCACAAAATTGTATTTATAATTTTTCTCGGTCCATTTTTGTTGTGTAAGGTCTTTTACATTTTTTCTATTTGTTACATTTTCTTTCCTTCAATATGCCATAGCGTCATTATTTTCACCAAAATTTTCTACGCATTACGATTTTTCCTATTGCTTTTGATTTTTTTTTTCTGTTTTAAAATGATGAAGAAAATCTTAAGTAGATACGATAAAATGAAAAAGAGAAGAAAATGGAAACATTAGAATGGGAGAGAAAAACGTTTCAGGCATTAAAAAAGAAAATAGATGTTGATAATAAAGAAGAAGAGGGTGGGGAATTAAAAGACGAGAGAGAGAGAGAGAGAGAGAGAGAGAGAGAGAGAGAGAGAGAGAGAAAGAAAGAGAGAGTACCAGAAGAGTAGATAGTACGGGCAAAAATGACGGAGATGAGAAAGGGTGACGACTTGCAGTTGTAGTACGTAATAGAGGCGTAGTGATAGATAGATAGATAGAGAGAGAGAGAGAGAGAGAGAGAGAGAGAGAGAGAGAGAGAGAGAGAAAGAAAGAAAGAAAGAAAGAAAGAAAGAAAGAAAAAGAGAAAAGGCAGGGTGGAGTAATGGATAGAGGCTTGGATTGAGGAATCGGAGAGCCGAGTTCGAATTCCAGTTGAATCCATTGAATCAGGTGTGAATCCTCTTCTTCTCCCTCCAGCTATGGGTAAACAGCAGGACAGACAGGGTTCTATAGCCTTGGATGGCAACTGGTCTAGGAGAAGGACAACTCTGAATTCAAAACCTACGGAGGTTCGTTGGGGGCCTTGTGGCACGTAGTGCACCAGGTCTCTGAATTCGGCCCCTCAAAATGTGTGGAGGGTCTTGCACGAAACCTTCACCACTATAATCAAATCTCATGTGCTGTTGTCGGGCTGTCGGTTTCCAGGGAACTTATCTGCTTGACCCTCATACGTCGAATTCGACGGGAGAGCGACTATATATATATATATATATATATATATTCCATTTTTCATTTTTTTATAGACTTTGTCGGGATTATATATCCTATTTTAAACACACATACACAAACACGCATATACATATGCATATATATATGATGAAAATATAGTTTTCAGTTATGCTATATTCATTGTTAACAGTGCACACTATTAAGGATAGGGCGTATGTGGATATAAAACTGGACACGGAGGTCAACAGCGATCGATCACAGTCTGTTTCATATTTTGCGTAAAAACTGCATTCAGTGATGAAGCAGACTGTCACAGATCGGAGTTGATATGACACTCTCTAACAAAAAAAAAAAAAAGAACATATGAAAAATGCTAAATATGAGATTCTTTAAAATATCCGCCCTTCGCCTTGATAAGTGCCGATCATACTCTTGGCATTCTTTCGACCAGTGAAAGCAAATTCACTTGTAATGTTTTACCATTCCTCTTTTAATAGTGTACAAAAGGTTGTCGCTTTTTGACGAAAATAATTCGACGGTGGTCGCAGTCAAGAGACTGGGGTGACCATTCCATGTCAGTCAACTTTTTTTCTTCAGTTTTCTTCTGCAAATACTTTTTAAATATTTAAGAGGTATGTTTTCGGCCATTTTCTTGCGTAGGCACAAATGTATCTCCGATCAGCCGTGTCCCAGATGGTATGGCGTGGTGCTTAAGGCTAGAGTGATATCCATGTTGATTCAATATTCCAGGCACTTGATAAATATGACCAACTGTTCTGCCTGCAAAACAGCCCCAGATCATCATATTTCCATCACCATGCTTCACAGTTGGCAAAACTCAAGCAGTAATCATTCGTTCACTAGTTCTTCACCTCGCATACACTCGCCTCCGACATTTTAAACTTAGATTCGCCAGTCTAGAGGATACGTTTCCATTGGTCAACAGTCCAGTTTTAATGTTTTAGCACATAATAGTCGCATAAGCAGTGGTTTCCTGGCAAGATAACGTCCATTTAAACTCGCTGCATATGTATATATATATATATAATCCCATAAGATATATATATATATATATATATATATATATATATATATATATCTTTTTAAAATATGTCTTTTAAATGTGTCTTTTTAAAATATAATTATCCATGAGATTCTTCATAAATAACATAATTATATATGTATATAATTATCCATGAGATTCTCCATAATATATATATATATATATATATATATATATATATATATATATATTTTTTAAAAATATGTTTTTTTTTAATGTGTCTTTTTAAAATATAATTATCCATGAGATTCTTCATAAATAACATAATTATATATGTATATAATTATCCATGAGATTCTCCATAATATATATATATATATATATATATATATATATATATATATATATATATATATATATATATAAAAATATGTTTTTTTAAATGTGTCTTTTTAAAATATAATTATCCATGACATTCCTTGTTTACATTTGGATACGCCATGAGCAGATATGAATGTACGTGAGAGAATCATGGAAGATTGTAGTTTAAAGACAGTAAAATCGAACTTACCAACCGAACCCTCCTCTGTGGCCCAATCGGTTAAGGCACTTCAAGCTAAATGACGGTTCCGTATAGGGTACAGGTTCGATTCCTGTCGGAGAACGCATATTTTCTGTAAAAATTTCTCGGGCATTCATACCGGTAAATGTTGTTTATTATAAAAACAGAACATTTACTTAAATATTTGTATCCATAAAAAGAATGTATAAACATAAAAAATGTTTTAAAATAATTGCCGGACTTTTTCCATTTCATCATATATATTGTTATGATTAGGTTAGATGAATTTAAACTTTTTGGCCAGGATTGTAAAAAAGAATATGAAATTAAAGCGGCGCACCTAGTTGCTTTAATTTAAATATATTTAAATTAATTCTTACTGCTTAAAGATAAAGTATATATATATATATATATATATATATATATATATATATGTCTGTGTGTGTGTGTGTGTGTGTGTGCCATATAGAGACCTAAAATGATGTTATCTCACTTACATTTCCTACGCTATGTAAGAACCTCATTATAAGTATAATGTTGGATATTTGAAAGTTGTTAACATTGTCGAGCTACGAAAGGCTGGATTTGTGAATTCGTACAATAATAATAAATTGAAAATATATTGAAAGATTATAAAAATCTCATAATTGAAGGGATTTGTGATAACAATTTTATGTATGTAGTTAATCTTAACTTAGTAGAGCAATAGTTATTTATTATAATTTTTTCATATAAACAAACAGATTAAGAGCCAACTCGGCCTCATCCCATGGGTCGGCACTACAGAAGTGACTGATTGGTTGAAAAGCCTCAATAACAAAAACTCCAATATTTTCATCCAAATTGACATCGTGGACTTCTAGCCATCCATATTCAAAAACCTTTTCGAAATGGCTTAAGGGTTTGCCGAGTTTTACTCCGATATCTCTAAGGATGAAACTGACATCATTCTAAATTGCAGATAATTATAATCCTCAACAACGAACAATGGATAAAAAAAAAATCGGATGAAAACTTTGATGTATCGATGGGATCGCTTGATTCTGCTGAGGTCATCGGACATGGTCAGACTATTTATTATCTTGCACATAATAAAATTACTTTAAATAATATAAGGATTTATAGAGATGATCGCCTGATGGTAGTAAATAATCCTACCAGAAGCAAGGTTGACAAGTTGAGGAAATTGATTCATAGAGTGTTTAAATCTTTACACTTCAAGGTTAAAATTAAGTCCAACATAAACAAGTGGATGTAACCTTAAACTTTGCCCTAAATAATTTTCAACCCATCTTGAAAAATAACGCTAACCACACATATATAAATCCTAATTCCAATAACCCAGCGCCGCTTATTAAGCATATCCCATTATCCGTTGACCGCCGTATCAGCCAGCACTCTTCTAAGAAAGAAATATTCGATAAACACAAAATTGTTTATAACAAAATCCTTAACGAAAACGGGTACAAATCTTCGATATTAAATATAGGAAAAATTATAGTTACTCAAAAAAAAAAAAACAATAGAGGAAGAGGAATAATTGGGTATACACCTTCCTTTATCAAATTAGTCCGTACCAAATTGAGACAAAAATTTTAAAATCTAGTTTTCTTTCCTACAAAAAATAAATTAATCAAATCTTCATTAAACCGCAATACCTCCAAAATTAGTTATAGCTGTTCTAGGAATCTTGATAAAATTATTAAATCACGCAACAATAATATACTGAAACTTCATAACGAGAATAAACATAAGCCAAACACAAACTCTAATATACCACAAGTAACAGAGCTATGTAATTGCAGAATCCCCAAATTCCATTCTATATAAATACTATATCTCATAAAATAAGATCCCCAAGGATATTAAATTGTTTGTGGGATCAACTAGAAGACCTTTTAAGGATCGATCACATATCCTCCTTTACAAATGCAAGCAAGCGCAATATCACACCACTTTCTAAATATTTTTGGAAACTGAAGGAGGAAGGAAAAACACCTAAGGTTAAATGGAAAATCCTAAGACAATCCAGAACTTACAAATCTAAAAACAAAAAAAAAAGGAAAAAATATGTATTATTCAACAACACCCAATTATTAAATCAAAGATATGAAACCACTGTTTTTTGTAGGCATATTAAAGATCTAACATTGCAGTCTTGCTAAACGTTTAAATCCATAACTCTAAACATTTAAAATTATAACTCACCTCCTTTGATATAATTTCTACCCTCTTCACTAATCTATCTTAGATTATGATTCTTAAAATCTTTTGCACACATATGATACTAGTATTACTTTCAGATGAATTGATTTGCATCCATACTTATTCTACACATTATACAGTCCGACACTAAGTCAAAATTTGCTTAAAAAAGTTAATATCCCATACATTTATATACCTTTCTACTTATGTCTTAATTGCTAAATTAAATCTTATTGTATTTTAAAAAAACGAAAAAACAAAACACGAATAACTTATGTATGCAAGGGTAATATCCACCTCTTAATTTATTAATTTACAAAACATTTTCATTAATTACAAAACTAACTCCAACTTAAATAGATGCAATTCAGCTTTGGCTTAGTTTTTAAAATAACCAAAAAACATTCCCAATTACTACTATAACTATCATTTGAATTTATCCCTCCTTCCTCTTTCATCGTATTAATATCTCCTATTCTCAGCCTCCCTCCTCCATCCCTCACTCTTAGAAAGCTTGGAAATGCTGTGCTTAAACCCTTGGCCGTTGTTGTCGAAAAGAACTTTTTTCAAATCTAGCCATTACTTTAACACCTCAACCATCCTTCACCAAATTGCTATCAACAACCACCATTGATTCACTCCGCTACCTTTTCGCTTATATGTATTTTTTCAAACAAAAGGAAAAAAAGGAAGTGACGTTTCACATGCGGCTTGCTTAGAAACAGAATTGTTCATAACCATTTTGGTGGGAACCAAAATTATGAACAGTCGAAGTGCAATTTAAATGGAAAGAAACGAAGTTGCATCATTGTAGTGAGTAAATTATTTTTTGTGTATATGAAAAAATTATATAATATATATATATATATATATATATATATATATATATATATATATATATATATATATAAGTATATAATTGGTATATATACGAATGAATTCCAATAACCAACAATTACTATTCTTAAAAAGAGTGCTCAATACAAAGTAGGAGCAGATATAATTATTATTTATAAAAGAAATTATAACATAAGTATGTTATAAAATCACTACAAAATAGCCATTTTGTTTCAACACCCTCGGTGTCTTATCAAGATGATGTTGATTATATATATATATATATATATATATATATATATATATATATATATGTGTGTGTGTGTGTGTGTGTGTGTATGTATTTGTGGGTAAAGGTTATTAGTCGAGTCAATAAGTTCCTCGTACCCCTCCCTAGACTAAGAGTAAACAATATGCGGTAAAAAGGAAATTCGCCAAAGATTCCATATTATAGCTTTTTGCTGTCTGCTTCGATACTGAGGAAGGTGCTGAATAGTTTAGAGTATTCCGAATATTTACCGCTTCACAATCTCTAAATGTAGAACTTGACGGTGGCAGTTCTACCCATGGTTGTAGGAGGGCTTTGAAAAATCCTAAAGTATATTCCAAAAACTTTTGAAGAACAAAACATCCGAAGTAAGAAGATCCTTCAAAGTGAAAACATTATGAAAATTGGGTAGATTGCTAGATTTATGAGGACACTTTCTATCACTTGAAGTGTAGTGTAACGAAGCAGCTACTTCTTAAATCTGTCGTGTCCCTTGAGAAAGTAGGCGATCATGGCCCTCCCCAATCTACTATCTCTCGTCGCTACTGGCAAAGTTTACCTCTTTATCAAACATCCCCGTTCTATTATCCGTTTTCACAAGCTTAGCTACGTCGTCCGCCGCCTTCATCAATTATTTTTGCCTTCTATCATATATGTCTCATGAAATTTAAATTCTTCAACTCGCTTTCTTCATGTTGTTTCCAAGAAATTTCACCTTTTTCTTTGTGATTCTTACACACTTCACCGATGGTATTCTCAGCATCCTCCTGTAGAAACACTTTTATTGTTGGTTTCCAGTCTTCATTTTTGAGCAGATTCTCTAGCACTTACTCTCATACAATAGAAGGACATTACTAAAAGTTTTTTTTTCTTTGTTTCGAGTGAAATATTTTTGTTTCTGATTTGGAAGGCATCTTTTGCTATTCCAACACGGGTTCGGATTTCGGTGCCATATTTAAGATGTTCTGTTAACTCACTTCCAAGATATTTAACCTTCCGTTCTTGATTTTCAAATGTCTAATCCATAGCTGGCATCTTGCGATGTTTCTCTTGCTGACATCATCCATTCGTTCTTCTTACAGTTGATGCTTCATCCTTTTATTCTCGCTCTCTTTTTCAGCCTGTGTTTGCCATTATCACAGTGATATCTGCGTATCTTATATTGTTACTCCCAGCGATGGTCAATCCTTGTAGGGTCTCTATCTAACTTAGGCTGGCCTTACTACTGGCGTAGAAACAGAAACAATGGGAAGGAGAATCAGAAAAGATTTAAGAACGGTCTAGTGGAAGTGTAGAAGAGTTGGATAAAAAGAAGTGTAGTAGACTCAAGAATCTTTAGAAGATTAGTAAAGAAGGGGTCGTGGTTTGTAGAAAATGAAAGAGAAAGAGAAATTAGATATGGAATAATGGAAAAGAAGATGAATACTGTAGATGAAGGAAATTTGAAATAAGAAGAAAGAATAATGAGAAAAGAAAGAAAGAAAGAAAGAAAGAAAGATAATTCCTTAGAAGAAAAAACTAGAAAGTAAAAGTAGGAAGAAAAACGTATAAAAAAGCGCTAGTGTCATAAGATTAAAGAAAGAAAGAAAGAAAAATAGGAATTAGGATAAAAGTAAGGGGGATATAGAAGAAGCATGCATAAAATGTATATAAATGAAGAAGAAACAATAGATAGATAGATAGATAGATAGATAGATAGATAGATAGATAGATAGATAGATAGATAGATAGAATGAAAAAGAAGATTAAGAAGAATTGTGAAAAATGTAAGGTAAATATAGAAGAAAAATAAATAAATAATATAATAAAGTAAATAAGGAATGAAGAAAAAAGAATATGAAGAAAAGTGTCAGAACATAACCATGCATAAATAAATAATATGACAGAAGAAGAAGAAGAAGAAGAAGAAGAAGAAGAAGAAGAAGAAGAATTAAAAGAAGAAAAAGAAAAAGAATTAAGAGTGGATGAAAGGAATATATTTCTGAATAAGTAAAAAATTCAGAATAATAATAATAATAATAATAATAATAATAATAATAATAATAATAATAATACCCAGAAGAAGAAGATGAAGAAGGAGAAGGAGGAGGAGGAGAAGGAGAAGAATTCGGAGTAATGTAAAGAGTATATACTGATGGATGAATAAATAAAAAAGTATATAAAAGAGAAAAAGAAACTGGA
>CAHIKZ030001358.1:1322500-1332500 GCA_903632075.3 Acanthosepion pharaonis | reverse complement strand
GGTTATGTGTACACGATCCCCACTGAGGATTATAGTGAATAACATATGCTTTGTTAATGGACGTAGATTAGAAGTTGTTGATACTTTATATATATATATATATATATATATATATATATATATATATATATATATATATATATACTAGTAATAATCTTATAAGTATAAGAAATTATACTTATAAGACAAGGTGTCTTGATTTATGAATAATCCAACCAATACCAAAGGGACAAAAAATGTAAAAAGAAACAGAGAACATGTACGTCAGCCAACGACAGTCGTCTAGCATACAAGTTCAGAGTCCAAAGAAAACAAACCTGATACGAGTAAATAAAATAACTAAATAAAGTGCACAATGCGCTAAGTAGAGCAAACCTAATTAAACCTAATGGTTTAATTAGGTCACCGCTTAGGCGAAACCTTAGTAGGTTTGTCTGGCTCTTTAGGTCTAATTAATTCTACATACATACATACATATATATATATATATATATATATATATATATATATATATATATATATATATATAGTGTGTGTGTGTATACATATACACATGATTACGCATATGCACACATAGATACACACCTATGCACACAGATTAGGGGTCTGTAGATTTTCAAATCAGCCGAATCCAAGTATGTCTCTGTCCTTCTCTCTCTTGTACATTGAAGAGCTTCAATGAACATTGTGCTATTATTGTCTTTGCGATGCTCGGTGCAATAACATATAGTCCTACTCTTAGCTTTACTGTTCAGAACTGCGAGATTATCGCATTCTTGTTTATCTAATTTGTTTTAATCGTTTATTTATAGGGCCAGCACATGTACTACATCCGCAGAAGTAGTGTTTCTTGAGCAAGATAGCCTGAGTGAACCCAACGCTCTCCAGGCCGGTTTTAGAATTCAGAGTTATCTTCTCCTGATCTGATTCCTCAAACCGAGCCGCTACCCCATCACTCCACCGTACCTTCTTCATTTTAATAGAGGTAGTTTTTTTTTTTTTAAATAAGTATATTTGATTAGTAGAGACTGTACAATCCAACACTTGCCTCAGCTTGGGTGCTGAAATATTCTTTTACCGACCGGCAAAATATTTCAATATAAATTCTGTTGTTTGTTCATCTAATCAGATATTGGGAATTACTTTGGGCCAAGAACATTTCAGCAATCGGTGGAAAACTTATAAAGGAACAACAACAACAACAATAACAATAATAATAATAATACGTAGACATTTGAGAACACCCTATCTCGGAAAGCATTTGAGCGGATTGGGTTAATCTGATCTGGAAGTATTTCTACCTGGACCTCGACCTACAAATTTATGCGCTTCTCTTTATCAAAACCACTGTCCATACCGCGCATGCTTGTGAGGCATATACCCGGTATACCCTTATCAAACTGCATATCATGATGGATACAATTTAGATCGTATATTTGTAATTCATTTTGATAGCTGGCTGCTCTCTTAATAATAATAATAATAATAATAATAATAATAATAAGAAGAAGAAGAAGAATGTTATGCATTATGAAACTGGGTGTCATAATGGGCATATCTGGCTTCTTATATTTATATCCCAGTGACAATTTGTTGCGTCACGTTAACACAAGAACAAGAACAACAACTACTATCACTAACCCTACTACTACTACTACTACTACTACTACTACTACTACTAATAATAATAATAATAATAATAAGAAGAAGAAGAAGAAGAAGAGGTAGGAGTGTAAGGATAAGAATTAAGAGAAAATCAAGGAGAATGTACGAGAAGTTTGAAAAGATTTTAGAAAGTAAGCCTGATGGTATATTATTGAGTATGTTCTTGTGTAGCTTATAAAGGAGAAAAAAAAAGATGAAGAAAAATTAAGAGAAAAATAATAGGAATGTAGTAGAAACCGAAATAAATGTTATAACGAGGAGTATAGGCATATTTCTGGTTGGAAACAGAATGGTTTTCCAAAATAAATTCTTTTATCACCACTCATTCGTACAATTAATTAGAAGAAAAAGAAGAAGAAGAAGAAGAAGAAGAAGAAGAAGAAAAAGAAGAAGAAGAAGAAGAAGAGGAAAAGAAAAGAAAAAGAAGAAAAGAAGAAGACTAAATGATGGTGAAAAAAAAAAATAAATATTAAAATTGAATAAATATTAGTTGATGGGGGCCGTAAATTTCTCATCACCCACTTAATAATAATAACAATAAGAAGAAGAAGAAGAAGAAGAAGAAGAAGGAGGAGGAGGAAAAAGAAGGCTTAAAAGAAGAAAGAAACAGAAAAAAGAACAAAGAGGACGAAAAAAATAAGGCAAGGAGGAATAACAAGGAAAAGATGAAAAGGAAGCCGACGTAGAAGAAGAAGAGGAGAAAAGGAAACAGAAAAAGAAGATAAGAAAGCAGACGAAGAAGAAGGAGGAGGAGAAGGAGGAGGAGGAGGAGAAGGAGGAGGATGAAGAGAAAGAAACAATAAAAGGCAAAGAAGACAAGAAAGAAATCTGAAGAAAAGAAAGAAAAAAAAAGAAAGAAAAAAGAAGAAAGAAAAAAAAGATGTGAATGCAGGAAGAGAGTGGACATAAGTCTCCCTTATAAAACGAACATCCAGAGAGACTGAAGAAAAACGAGAAAAGAGAGAGAGTTTTTATTTTTTTTAGCAAATATACATCTGAGGCAGAAAGACTAACTCCGGCAATGGATAAATAAAACACATGCAGAGGTTCATAATTGTGCTCAGATTAGAAAACTTACACAAATTTTGCATACGCACATGCCGCAAAAATACAAAAAAATCACTGACATAAACACGCATACATATGCAAAACACAAAACAAAGAAGAAACTACAAAAAACCGCACACATACATACAGATACATAGAAAATAATCAACCAGTGCAAATGCACTGGGCATCCCATACTATGACGTCACAGATGCATACTCAAAAAGTGCACACAACCAAAACATGCATCTTGAACTAACCCCGCGCTAAAAACACATATATAAGCAATCAAACAAACATGAACAAAGTACCGATGACAAACACAAACGTTCAGAAAGAACCACGCGCTACAAGCATCTACACTTAATCAAGAACACACAATAAATACATACATATACAGAGAAGCACACATTATAAATACACATATGCAATCATACGGCACAAACATATACACACAAAAAAGCAGACATTATAAACCAAGTGCTACATATACATATACAAAGCTCACACTATTTTCATATACACTCACTTACACAAGGAAGTGCACACAATTAGCATATACAGATACATAGAAACACGTGCTATTTTCACACTGAAATATCATACACGACAATCACACAGAAATACGCAATCTCATCCACCATAAACATAGATACGCACAGACACACATAAATTCTTCTTCCTACGTAAAGATTTGCACGCAGACCAACCGAAAATTATTGACATGAGAGAAATCTTAGAAAACGAAATGAAAGAAATTCGTGTGAACGCTAATGGATATCTGGGCTTAAACTCGACGGGAAGATTCTCAGCTCGACTTAGCTCTCTGTAAAATTTGCCAAACTAAAAATGTTAGATTTAAAATTTCAAAGATAAAATCTACAATAAACAAACATAAACACGAATAAACCAATAAACAAAGTAAAGCAACAGTGTATAAAAAAAATTGAAAATAAAAAAAAATGCATTCTAAACGTTCTAATTTCGCAACGCCGCTTATCAATAAAAAAAAAAATTCTTTCAGAAATTAAAAGGGTCTCTGTAATGGCGGGAAAATGCGTCAAAATCAGAAGGATTAGAGCGAAAAATGAGCAGAAAACTGATGGAATTTAGTATAATGGTTTTAACTAAATGGACGAAGCAACAGCGAGAGAAAGAGAAAAAAAGCTAGAGAGAGAGAGAGAGAGAATTAGCGTGACAATGACAAAGGCAAATACAGAGAGATTAGAGAGAAAGAGAGATGATGAAATAGGCAGGGATAAAGAGAGAGAGAGAGAGAGAGAGAGAGAGACTGAGGCAGAGTTTTAGAATAAAAACAACATTGTATATCTGTTTCAATGTCCTTTTGAAGATTGTATCTCCGACAAAAAAGTAAGTACATATGATGGCTTGACAACAACAACATTATCAAGACGTCTTACACTTCATTTGCTGGATGTAAGTAGATGTTTTTGTGTGTGTGCATTTCTTTCATACCAATCTGAAGACGCCAAATATAACACACGCCGGGAAAAAAGCGTTGTTACACACACACACACACACACACACACACACACACACACACACACACACACACACACATATATATATATATATATATATGAGAGTAAATAAATTAATTTTTAACAACATCCGTTCATACTCACGAATAATCTTCCGTGTATTGATGCTAAAGGATGAGAATGATGTTCTTATAGCTGTTTAAATTTCTTTTATTTTCATTCCCAAAGTAATTTCGATCTTTTTCCAAGATCATCTTCAGGGGTGTAATACAAAACTATATGTTGTTCATTAATATAAGTATTTATACAAAGTTGTGCATTGTTATCCTTTACCGTAAGTTTTTTTTTTATTATGATTTTAAATGCAAAACGATTGACAATGTGTTGAACTTTCATTAGAACGTAAAATATATCCATTATGGACTTTTTTCTCTCTAGGTTATAATAGGGTCACGCGCGCATTAAAGTGTGGAAAAAAACTGTTACTTTACAGCTATTTCAAACCATTACTGCAGTATTCATTGCTGATTCTGTTCAGTGTCGGCTTTAATTTTTTAATATAAATTGCTTCTAGTATCTGTAATCTAATTTTGTTGTTTTCATGGTATATATATATATATATATATATATATATATATATATATATATATATATATATAGCCTTGGATGGCAACTGGTCTAGAGAAAGGACAACGATGAATTCAAAAACCTGCGGAGGGTCGTTTGGGAACCTTGTGGCACGTAGTGCACCAGATCTCTGTATTCGTCCCTTTAAAAAGTGTGGCTGGTCCTGCAGGAAGCCTTCGCCACTATAATCAAATCTCATGTGCTGTTGTCGGGCTGTCGGTTTCCTGAAACTGATCTGCTTGACTCTCATACATCGAATCTCGACGGAGAGTCGACTATATATATATATATATATATATATATATATATATATATGATAATAATATAGTTTTAAGCTATGATATATTTATGAGGATGTGCGTTGTGGTGTAACGGAGAAAGAAATGGCAACACACTGCGGGAAAAAATCTGCTTTGTCAGTCATGTATCGAAGGAGACATGATCACCCAATCTTGTATCACATGTGACACTTAATTGACTGACCCGATATTTACGTGATTTGGGTTGTTGACCTCAATGTCCACTTATATATATATATATATATATATATATATATATATATATATATATATATATATATATGGATGATGGGACAAATGGAAAAATGTTTGAAGTCGCAACGCATTTCATACATGTAAGTTGAACATCTGTTTAAGTGACAACGCCTTTTCTGGGCTGAATAAAAAAAAACCGTGTGGAAGGAAAATACGCTAGGATTTTTGAGGATAGGAAGGCCAGTAAATAAAATTACCTTGTGAGATATGGCGACCTGAATATCATCAAAAAATTATATATTAGTAATGTAGGTGTCTATAGAATTTTAAATAACACACACACACACACACACACACACACACACACACACACACACACACACACACACACACACACACACATATATATATATATATATTTAGGACTGTTTTAAGCGGGATACAGTCGGTTGAAATTCAGTGTTGTTAATAATGTTCACGCAACTCATAGTTACATATGCTATACTACATAAAATGTATATATATATATATATATATATATATATATATATATATATGTGTGTGTGTGTGTGTGTGTGTGTTTTTATATATATATATATATATATATATATATATATATATATATTATAAATTAACTGATTTAAAATATGTTTTTCCGCTACACAGTAATAACCATGTTTCAAAAATGGAAGCTAAAAGCTTCAAATTTAATTTTTGTAATTCAATTAAAAATATTAGTTCCATTTTCCAAGCGAATTTTGGAGTAACATATTCTAAAAAAATTATTGAATTTTAAAGGCACAGAAAAAAATTCATAATTCAGTGTTCCCAAAGATACAAGGAAATCCAATCATTCAGACGAGGGGTGGTAGCGTGTTCATTTTTATTAACTTTTCTATGTTTTCTGATGTTAAATACTCTCGATATTAGACATTCTCTTTTTTGTGTGTTAGTTATCCAAATGTCTGGACAGTTCAAGAAAGACATTTGGATAACTAACAACAAAGAAGAGACTGTCTAATATCGAGAATATTTAACATCGAAAAAACATGAGAAAAAATAATTCCTTTTAATAATATGTAGAAATATCCACTTTTGCCTGATGAAGGTCGCGAGACCGGAAACACGTGTAGTAAAATTATGGAAAATAATGCATAATGCATTTTTTTAAAAACATCCACATTGCAATCAAAAACGTTTGAGGTTTCTCTCTTCTTTGTATCATATATATATATATATATATATATATATATATATATATATATATATATATATATATATTATTGTTAGTTCCTTCAATCAAGGCCAAAAAGCCACTAAAGGTAGAGGTTAACGAAATGCGTTTGTTGTCAGAGAGAGGGAAGAAAGAAGTGAATATTATGAGGATATATAGGATAGGTATCAGTTGAATCTGGATGTGAAAAGTTCAGATTGTAGTGGTCAGGGAAGAATCCTCACGGGAGTTTGTTCTAGAAAGTAACAGTTGTGAAAAAAGCGGTCTAACTGGTATTTAATTATTACCACTGGAACACTAACAAAGAATTGAATTATCATTGTGTACATGATATGGCGAGACCTAGCTGCGAAGCTCTTGCTATATAAATATGCAAACAGATATATACAGATATACGCACATTATTTAGATTATTCGGACTATTGTCCACAACTTTGTCGCCATATTTGAGGACAATAGTCCGAATAATGTAAATAATGTACATCTCAGAATGATAGACAGATACAGATATATGCATATCAAATATGTATTTGTATAAAATATAATTTTTTATTTCACTCCATGTCTCTCTCTCTCTCTCTCTCTTACTTTATCTATCTCTCTCTAAAAATATATGCAGAGTTCGATGGATAAATTGTCTTCAAACTTACGCAAAAATGAAAGTAACAGTGATAACTCATGTTAGCAGATATATTTAGCAAAATTACACAGAAATAACTTGAAACTCTAAAGAGTAACTATATTCAATAAAATCGCCATTTTCTTCAACCACAACCTCCAGACGACTTAGGAATTATCTGCATCTCTTTTGGACGGTCTCCTTGTGTATGTTGAGGAATTATGCCATAATCCTTGCCTTCTGCTCATTTTTGATGTTACAAGAAATTTTGTTGGAGTCTCTTTCAACTGCATCCCCACACGCATAATAACAAATTGGGTTGGAGTCTGGGGAGTTATGTGAACAGATGTAAGGGATAATGTGATCGCAGAAATTGTCTAACAGCCATGACTGTGTTCTCCTGCTTGTGTGATCAGGTGTCCTGTTGCCAGACAGGGTCTTTCAGTAGCGACCATCTTCACCGAGTTCAGCACAACCTCTTCAAGGCACTTGATGTAGGCCTCCGTATTAAGTCTGGGATCAGTGGGAAGAGGAATGGATGCATAACGCCGCCATCATTAGTGATCACTCCAAAAACCTTCGTGATCACCATTAGACTCATCCAACTCTTTTAATATACTCTACACTGTCCTCAGAATAACACCCAAAGACTCTGAAATCTTCGTCTTGGATCTTGCGTCGCGAATGTCAAGGAGTACAGCATACCGTGCATTTCCCAAATTTTATTATTTATTGATGAATTGCCACATTACTATATTCATAACTTTCTCAATTACAATATTGAAAAATAAAAATCTAGCGTCGCTCCAAAATTTAATAATAACACACTTTAAAAAAACAGACATTTTTCGACCAGTATTTCATTTATTTTCATCTAAGAATTTCACCTGAAATTAACTGAAATTGAAAAATAACATCCATACCAGAAGATGATACATGTGGTATCGTAAATACTTGCAATACGGACTGAACATCTAATCAATTTTACTGTTTTTAAAAACAAGGATCGCGTCGTTCAACGAATGTTTAGTGAGTTAATGACATTTAATCTGTTAGTGAAGAGAATTCGGCATTAATTACATTTATTCTTTGTATAACTATTTTTACAATATATATATATATATATATATATATATATATATATATATATATATATATATATATATATATATATATATATTCACACACAGATGGGTATATGTCGCCATTTTCGAATTTTGATTTCGCGCATGCTCGTTGTTTGATTTTGATTTTACCGACGACACATTATAGTTGTGTCAGTTAGGCACCGTCTTTGAGAAAAAGAGCACCATAACGTAATTCACTCTGCCAGAAAATTTAAAAACGGCATGCTCTACTGCTTGGCATTCGCGCCGGAAGCTTCAATACGAGAACAGTACAGAGGATTCGGAAAGAGATGGACGAGTCTAATGGTGATAACGAAAGGATTTTGAAGCGATCCCTAGTGATGGCGACTTTATGTCTCCATTCGTCTTCCTACAGAAGCTCAATCTCAATATGAGTCTCATGTGCCTTGAAGAGGTAGTGCTGCCCTGGTTCAAGAGTGTGGCTCCTGGAAGACCCTGATCTCACAAGCAAGAGAACGCAATTATAGCTGCCAGATATTTTCTGCGACCATATCACTCTTACATCTGGCCACCTAACGACCTAGACTGCAACCTGACCTCTCTGTGGAGCGCACTTGAAAGAGAGAGAGATAGACCAACGAATCATCCTTGTAACACTAAAGATGAAGCAAAGTCAAGCATTATGGGATTATTATCCAACTTAAACAAGAAGACGATCGAGAAGGGATGCAGGAGATTCCGAAGCTGTCTGGAGGTCGTGGTTGAAGCAAATGGCGATTTTGTGAGAAGAAATTTACTCTTTAGTATTTCAAAAGTATTGCGAAATTTTCCTAAATATATTATTTACATTATTCGGAGTATTGACCTCATCTTTGTCGCCCTATTTATCACAACGTTTCGGCCGTTGTACGCTCCGGCCTTCTTCAGGTGGTTGGAATGTCGAACTGAACCCTTTATTTCGATCACTGGGGTAGACTGTTCTAGTTCCACGTGCCATGTTTGATGGATGTCAGTTATCAGTTATCTCCTTGTTAATTTTCCCTCTGAAAGTTCGATGTGAGAGATAGAGCGGATATAAGTAAATATAAATGTGGTCATTAAGGTCAACACCCAGCGGAAACACCTAGACGATTACGTTTAAACAGGAAATAGACAGTCGCCGATGGGTGTTAACCTCATTGCCAACTTATATATATATATATATATATATATGTGTGTGTGTTTGCGTGTGTGTGTACATTTGTGTGTGCATGTTTGTGTTTGCGTGTGTATGTATGTGTGTGATTTCAGAAATAACTAAAGTATATCTGTAAAAGGTAAAAAGGAAAACATATTAATGAGAGTGTTAAATTTATACGTTTTGAAAAACTAAGATTTTAACTTGTTTTATAAATACTTGTTACAAAACAAAAGTCCTCACATTTGCCTTGAGAAAGTCCGTCAGAGGATGAAACTTGTCGATTAAGATACGTTTTCCTTTTTGGTTTTATTCATATATATATATATATATATATATATATATATATATATATATATATGAAGGGGGTGCTGAAAATTTATGGGCTAGACCCACTTGCCAAAACCAGTATTTGTAATGGTAAACATTAGAATAATGACTTTTTGTGAGGGAAGTGGGTTGGGCTGAAATTTTGTTAACATTAAACATTGGGTATACATAGATACATACATACATACAAACATATATATATATATATATATATTAA
>CAHIKZ030001358.1:1252500-1320000 GCA_903632075.3 Acanthosepion pharaonis | reverse complement strand
ATCTGTCTAAGCCAGTCTAATCTATCTATCTATCTATCTATCTATCTATCTATCTATCTATCTATCTATCTATCTAATTCTAACTATTCATCATTCCTATCGATGTATATCGATATATTTCTATGTCGTCTCGAGTTTTTCTGTGTTTCTGTTAACATCTATCTATCTATCTATCTATCTATCTATCTATCTATCTATCTATCTATCTATGTTTTTAGCTAGCTAGATCTCTTGTTATCAGCGTATGTTTGTAAGCCTATTTTACCTATTATCATGATTACATAAAATAATTCAATTTAATTCAAAACACAATGGGTGAATGTTTTCTTTGAAATTATTTTGAACTCGTGTTGAAGGTTGCTTTCTGCTTTCATTATAATATAGACAAATGATATTTTACAAACTATTGTTATACCAACATTAGCTTAATACAATAAAACGCTACTGTGAAAATCTGAAAAATGATGTACATGATATGGTAGGAAATAAAGTTCATGAGTATATGAAGAGCAGATAGACTCTAGACGAGAAGAGGTCAAAACTGAAGTGTTCAGGAAAACACCCAAGTAGGAGTATATTCCTGAAAGTGGTTGTTCTTAGGAAAATCTGTCTATTTGGAAATTCCTTTTTGCATATGAGACACGAAAGATTTGCGGTTGATAAGACTTCGTGAATGTGGCATGTCATATCCTAGGTGAGAAGTGGGGGAAGCTGGAGATAGCTAAGGCAATCGCTCTGGTGACACAGCTACTGTTGATTGCTTCAGTAATGCACCAGCAACAGATGAAAACGTGAGAATGCTAGAAGGAGATTTATCAGAAGAGAAATGGAAAACATTATCAAGATAAGAAAAAAAAACAGATTAATGGATAATCTGCAAGATTGACTGTCAAGAAAATATTTCATGAAGCTCGTGTTGCGGATATCTCGTCTACAGTCGCTCTCTCACAGACGCGCCGTCGCCTCTCTCTGTCTTTTTTACAAATACATTCATGGTAATTGCTCCCATGAGCTGCTTGCGCTAGTTCCCAGCCTTCATGAATTCAAGCGCGCTACGAGGCTGGCATCCCGCTCTCACACTTTCACTGTCGAAACTCCTAAATGTAGCCGTCTCTTCTACTCCAATAGCTTCATGTCTCGCACCTCTCGCCTGTGGAACTCCCTTCCTTGTTCCAGTTTCCTTGAGAGCTATAATCTCCAACTATTCAAATGTAATGTCAATCGATATCTCTAATTGTCTTGATCTATCCACTACCCTTCTCCTCATCCTTTCCTCTGTCTCTCCTATCTGATCTTGCTCCAAATCTTCAGTAACCCCTTGCGTCTTAGTGGATTCCCGCCTTGCTTGGGGTGAAACGCTTAAAAAAACAAAACAAAACAAAACAAAAAACAAGTGCAGAATTAGATTATGGGCGGAAAATCAATTAAACTACTACTTTTACTTTAACATCACAAAGGTAGTTGTGTAAGTTATATGATGTAGTAAATGAAAACTGATTTCTTAATAAATATTTAGTGGTTGCAGTAGAACTCGAGCAGATAGAAGTGACGGCTTGGCTAAAGCTTCGGTTCTTGATGGAATTAGTGAAACAATACAAGGTCAATGAGAGCATAGTTTTAGGCTTTTCAGAAGTAAATTTATAGATCTCTTTAAATTGTTATCTACCCTCATATCGACACCGTATGGACATGATTTTTGTAAGTTCTTAATAAAAATGGCTTCCAAACATTGACTATTCACAAGTGCCTTCATAGACCAACCTTAGTAAAATAATTTGATGATTTTGTAACCAGAGATGCAATTACCTGGAAAGTTTGTGTAGTAATCCCCTATGCCACACATTGTCAAAAGGGGTTCAGATATCTAAAATAATCGCTCTGGTAATGAGGCTACATATGATTCTAGGTGACTACAGTTAAAACATCATCAGTGGACCCAGAGATATGATTCCTATACTGTTTGTCGCTCAGGTTGTTGTTAAGGCGATCGACTATCTACTTGTTGGTAACAGACTTAAAGCATTTGCTAATAATACTAAGGAAGAGCGATATTGCGATAGACAAACGCTTACAAAATAAGAAAATACCAGACAACATCAACCGACTTCAGAAACATTAAAGAATTTTGCCATGTTGGAGAAAATTCTTTGCTGAGGTTCTTAATTATAACAGCAGTGACTGTATCTGGTTTGGGAGATGTTGTAGAATCTAGAAAATTCGCTATTCGAGATCACAATGTTTGTGCTATGTGATAGAAGAAAATACAGATTGCGGATAGTCGTCTAGCGTGATGTTTCGTAAGGGTCATTGCAAAAAGTTTTAGTCATATCTGATGAAGGTGTTACGTATATTATTACCGATTTTCCAGAAGTACTTTTTTGGGGGGACGAATGATTCATATAATATAAATTGAACTGCATTACATATATGATTTTAAAAGAACTGATCCGACGTGCAAATTTTTGGGATAACAGCTGCGACATTACTCTATTTATTGAACAATTTAGTTCATGCCACATTGAATGAAAAACTCCTACAACAAAAAATTCTCAAATTACCATATTAGTAAAAAAAAAGCACTCTCTTAAATTTTCAAACAAATTCAATCTTAGCGTTGCGACTGCACGCTCTAAAATTTCTTATCCGTTAATAATAACACATTTAAAAAAAAAAAAAACATATTTCGATTAACATTTAATCTTTCGTGTCCCGCTACTACCTTGATTTACTAAAAAAAGAAATTAATTTCCATGCCTGAGGATGGCTGTAAGTACAGCTGAAAGTACTAGCAAAATAAGAAAAAAACCTTAGACAACTTGAAGTTATTAAAATCAAGGATCGTAACATTCATCGAGATGTTCGTGGCTTAATGTAACTTTTAATAAATTTGCTTGCGAAGATGTTTTTTCGCCTTTTATATCATTAACTTTACTAATCTACTTTTTGTATGAATGATTCATGTAATATATATATATATATATATATATATATATATATATATATATATATATATATATATATTATGAAATAAATGGAGCGCCTAATCAGATATGGGTATCCACTAAAATAATATTATAAATATATATATATATATATATATATATATATATATATATATATATATATATATATATATATATATATTTGCTTTTCATATGCAGGATTTTGTACATCACTCATTATATGTCTGCACATATTATGCATTCTTGCTTATTTTTATAGCCGATCAAAATATACGAACATTGAGATTTCAAATATTTTCTGTCTGAATTACATATGAAGATAGCTTTTCTTAATTTTATATCTTACTAGAAAAAGCCACCCGCAACCTTCTACCCCAGAATTCCCTCTCGTCTTTCCAGGTGACCGAGTCTTTCATTCACTGGTCTATTCTTATTCATGTCCTTCGCCCTTTCGGAGCCAGACTCCATTCTCAAGGGCCCAATAGCTCCATTCCCAACCCAGCCATAGAAACTCAGTTTTCTTCATTTCCTAGCGCCTTTTTGATCAAACCTAATTCCGACTGAATCAGCCTTTTCTTTGACTAGCAGAACCAGTCGGGAATACTTATTACGAGATTACTCCTGCTGAAAGAACACCAGGATTCCCTTGGGGTTACTGGTATAGCTACCCGGGTCAGCATCAGTGCCAGCAACCATTAATGTCATCATTTCGGCTGTCATTTCAACGCATCTCTATCCGTTCACCATCGTTTTGGCTACCTATCTGATTTCCTCCGTGGATAGGGTTTGGGTCGAACAAAGAGAATTTCGTATAGTGATTAAGCATCAATATTGGTCAAATCCACAGAGGATAAATAAAAAGTAAAGACAGAAAAAAGGTGTGGTCAGTAGAATTTAAAATGGCTGCGATGCGACTAACTAGTTATCAGTAATTATTTTGATGTTATCTATTTACTTACCTATCTCAGTATATTTATTTAATAAGTTCAGCCTTGGTCGGGTGGGGGTTGTTAAAGATAACCACGGGGAATCATAATTGTGTCACAAGCGATTGGAAGAAGAGATTGATAAGCAGTAAGTGCTTCTATCTAATTCAATATATTTCTACCTATTTTTTTTATTCAGCTTCAAAAAAACTTTCTTTTCCTTCCTTCTATCTTTATATATATATATATATATATATATATATATATATATATATATATGTGTGTGTGTGTGTGTGTGTGTGTGTGTGTGTACGTACGTACGTTTTTACAGGAAAGTATTATCTAGATACTTGAAAATATATTCGTTGGAATAAAGTTTGCTCTATACTCACCATTACATATGCATGGACACATACAGACAAACACACACGTACACATACTACACTTCACAAACACACACACACACACACATATATATATATATATATATATATATATATGTGTGTGTGTATGTATGTGTGTGTGTGTCTTTAACTATTAGATAGGCTTATATTAATATATATATATATATATATATATATATATATATATATATATATATATATATATTGACTTTTTTAGCCTGGATTATTCCTTATACACGTTTAATTTTGTTGTTTTCCACACATACTACTGGGTTACAATTTACCTTTTTTCCATTCTCATAAGATTTACAATATATATATATATATATATATATATATATATATATATATGTATGTGTGTGTGTGTGTGTGTGTGTGTGTGTGTGTGTGTGTGTGTATCAACACTCCTCCCCTTCTTGAACAGGTATAGAGACTCATTCTTTGTTTCCTGTTCTGTTTAGGAAAGGGTTCCTGATCTTTTCCTATTCTCCGGCCTCTATATTGGTACTCTTGGGAATCCCTTGTGATATGTGCAGGCTGTGATAACGTCTCTTCATACAGAAGGTACCGGGTTGACAGTTTTCTGGTTGCTGATCCCGGTAAACACTTAAAACAACATATCTGTCCCCACCCGCAATTCAGAAAAAACCTCGTCGGAAATACCTCAATACTTTTCCAAGAAAAGAATAAATACTAACCAAAAATTCTCATTTATATCAAAAAATTGAAACCAAACCTCAATAAAATTAATTACAAATACTCTACAAATATTTCAAAATGTGTACAAAAGATAGTCTTTAAATGTTGATGCTTGTCATTTAATAGTTTTTCACTTTATCTAGTAACTAATCAAGCCCAGAATATTCCTTATAGCATACCTAGTGACCTCCCTTTAAATAGTGTCTGTCAACCAGAGATGAAACAGCGTTCGTGACTCCACATATAAAAATAGTAATCTTCGGATGATCACAACAATTTCTGTCCTTCACAACCATGAACACTAAATACTTACTCCATATTTAACAATACCCTGATGATGACATGCTATGTCGAAAGTTATACATACCAACGCCTGACGAGATGCTTTGATGGGCATCGAAACATGGATGCATTGATGTAGCCGATATATATCTTCGATTCTAATATCCTATAATAAAGAGTATATAGGTACAATGTAGCAGTAATAAAAAAAACTTTCTAAATCGAGCACACCAGAACTCATCCTCTCGACTACTCTTTCTCAAAGAACTTAACAACGTTAAACAAACACTAAGCAACAACGGTTTCCCGAACTAACTTATAGACCAACAAATTAGACTATTCCTACCCAAAGCAAGTAATAACGATAGCGAACACACAGCTAAAAATCACATACACATTTATTACAAAAACCAAATGCATATTAATTACAAACAAGACTTCTCTAAGGCATATTATAAAGAAATATACTACTCCTATTGATCCGAATAAAAAAATCAAACTTATTATCTATTATAAAAAATTTAAGACGGCCAACCTTATCCTGAAAAATAACAACACACCAACTAAGTCAAAATTACAAAGAACGAACATTATCTATGAGTTCAAATGCCCCTTAAGGAACTGTGTTCCTGGTCAAAACGGACTCATAAATAATTACATCGGTTACACAACTACATGCTTATCCAAACGTCTTACGTTACACCTATCTGATCACATCAGAACACATTTAAACACACACTCAGATTTACCCGACACTATTAGGAACATACTAGTAGAAAACACTAATATATTAACTGCATCCACTTGCAAAAAAAGACTAAAAATAATGGAAGCTCTAATAATAAAAAAGAAAAAGCCAACTCTTAACAATATTAAGTATGAACAAAGCCACAATGTGCTAACCGTATTCGGAAACTAAAACATCACTACCACACACTGAACATACACAGAACACACTCTACTAAGCTGATAATTGAACCATCCTTGATAATGGCTAAAGGTATAGCTGAAAGCGCTCGGAAATATAAAACATTCGGACAGTTCTTACACACCCTTTGTCCAGAAAAGAAAGCTCTTGTCAGAACACAAGAAAAATTAAATAAAAAGCTCAACCGTAGTACCTTGTCTGTCGTTTTTAATGAAACATGCATAAAGGAAGGATTGCTGCCTAAATATACAACTATATATATATATATATATATATATATGGTGTATCAAAAATACTTTAACGAACTTTTTGGCGGGGTCTTCATACCAAAACAATGACAAAAGTCCGTATAAACATATGTCCGCAAATTCTTCGCTTTTGATTTATTGAGTGCAATGTTTACGGTGGACGCTGTTAAATGTATAATGCAAGATACAATCAAAAAGTATTTTTACAAATTTTGTTGGGGACCCTCATATCAAAAAAAGGTAAAATGTCTATATAAACATATATCCAAATGCCATCGTTATACCCCAACACAAAAGTCATAACAAATTTTGAAAATGTCTCCACTTGCTTCTACTGTGGGATGCCTGTGTTGACCACTAGGTCTCCGAAGCATTGGCCATTGATAACTTCCTTCAGGGTACTACCTGTTAGGAAGGATTTTATGATCGAGAAGACTCTTCCATTGATTCCCTAACTGGAGAGCTTGTGTAATAAGACTTTGTGACCAACCTTATCGAAAGCTTTTGAGATATCTAGTGCTACGGTCCTCTAGGTGTGTTCGTTGTCAAGAGCCTCACTGATTCTATGAGTGATGGTAATTAGGACGTCGGCAATGGAGCGGATCGTCGTTGAAGTGTTTGTTCTTTTCTTCGTGCTCGACAACCTTCTTATTGATTAAGGCCTCAAAACGCTTGCTGGTGATACTGGTGAGATTGATGGTTACGTATTGGGGGAGGGGAGATCGCAGGCCCACGTTCTTGAAAAGGATAGGAAAACAGCGGTTGAATAATTTTCCTAGGAATGGAGAAAATTCCGGGTTGATGTTCTTAAGGACGACCACTGAAATTTTTTTGGTCAAATGGCTTTTTTAGGGTCAAGGCCTTTCATAAATCTCGAGACATCTCGTGCTGTGATGGTAACATGAGATTTTGCTTAGTGAAATGTGGGGAATGTGGGGAAGAGATGGTCTTTGTCATCTACCGTTGAGTTAGGAGCAAAGATTGAGACGTTATAAACGCAGTCCCTCTAGATAGCTCCTGTAAGACAAGTTGGGAGAATATATGGATCTACCTGACTGTCACCTACAATTACAGATCACACATGAAGTGTAAACAGATGCTGGTGTACCTTGAAGATTCCGATCCGCCCACAAATGTTGTTTGTGTAAATTTGTTATTCCATTTCTTCCAAATCTTGCCTCATCTGTAAGCAAGACTGAAGAGACAAATAGCGGATCAGCAGTTTGTGCAATAAACCATTGTCAAAAGAACCGGCACACATTGAAAATGATACGAGTATAGGAGCTGCACCAAATACCCTCCATGCGCTGTTATGAAATGCTATGGCCACTTGACATGTGCTGATGCTTGGATCGCCACCGACAGCCTGTAGAATGTGTTCTTTGCGGTCAGGCGTACGAGTGGATCTCGGTCTGCCTCGAGCCATAGCTTGTGGTGTCACAGATCCTGTCCCAGAAACGCAGTAAAGTTTAGATGGCTCGGCTGCCTTCAGTCTGGAACTCGCGTCCATTACCATTCTCTCGGCCGTATGTAAAAATCATATGCGCCTGTTCACGATATGAATATACTGCCATTGTTAAACTGAACACTTCCCAGTTAAGTCACTGCTAAACACGTTAAACGTTGACGACAGAGAAGGCTGGAGCGTACAACGGCCGAAACGTTGTGAATATGGCAATGAAGATGGAGATAACAGTCCAAGTAATGTAAATATTGCACGTAATCATAATACCTCATCACAGAGATATAGACAGAAGATGGAGAAGCAACAAATGTACACGAATGACAAATGTAAACTCGTCTACATAGCAACACTACACCATCTGCCGTAAACATTCTTTAAATTTAATAACTCAAAAATTTGCAGACATATGTTTATGTGGGTTTTTGTTCTTGTTTTGAGGTGAGGAAACCACACAGGAAGAGAGCGTGTGAAAATACAAGAGTGGACACACTGTTAATATATATATATATATATATACATACATATATATATATATATATATATATATATATACACACACACACACGCATATATATATATATATATATATATATATATATATATATATTATGAAATGGACAATTATTTTAAGACATTTTTATTTTTATACGTTTTTTATAGATACAAATATTTAAGTAAATGTTCTGTTTATAATAAACAGTATTAACGACATTTACCGGCCTGAATGTCCGAGAAATTTTCATAGAAAATATGTGTCCTCCGACAGGAATCGAACCTGCATCCTATACGGAACCGCCATATAGCCTGACGTGCTTTTTAAGCAAAACGCCCTCTGTGTGGCTCAATCGGTAAATATATATATATATATATATATATATATATATATATATATATATATATATATATATATATATATATATATATATATATATATATATATATATATATATATATATATATATATATATATATATATATATATGTGTGCGTGTGTGTCTGTGCATCTGTGTATGTGTGTCTTTGTGGAGGTGCGTGTAGCAGTAACAAGTATTTGAGTTTCTATGTGTGTTTTTACAATGAAATTAATAAATCACTGGTGTGTATTGAATTAGTAAAAGAAATAATGTCGTATACACATATATATATATATATATATATACGAAAACTAGAACAAACGAAAACTAGAACAAACAGAAACCTACTGTATATATATATATATATATATATATATATATATATAGTAGGTTTCGGAAGAGGAACATTCTTCCAAACAACTTTTATTAAATTCAACGGAAATGATCTTTTTTCTTTTAAATTTATTGTAATTTTTCAATGGCATTGTTTTCAATTTTCGAAATTGTGGATAACCTCAGCGAGGTTTCTATTTGTTTTAGTTTTCGTCAAGTATTTTCGACCGTCTCGTAATAAAATTGCCAACGTAAGAAAGAACTATGCGGGAGGCAAAATTGAATTGCCGGTTGATTTTAATAAAACTTATTCGGACACACATATAAATGCTTCCTAACACACACACACACACACATATATATATATATATATATATATATATATATATATATATATATATATATATATATGTGTATGTGTGTGTGTGTGTGTATATATATATATATATATATATATATATATATATATATATATATATACTACGTGCTAAATCCTCCATCTATGTGTAAATAGCAGTTGGGTTCCATAGCCTGATGGCAAATGATCTACGAGAAGGACAACTCTGAATTCAAAACCTGTGGAGGGTTGTTTGGCTAACTTGTGGCATATTCGGCTCTTCAAAAAGTGTGGTTGGTTTTGCACAAAGCCTTCAGCATTATAATCAAATCATATGTGGTGGTGCCTGGGCTGTCGGTTTATAGGAACTGATCTGCTTGGCCCTCATAAGTCGAATACGATGGGAGAGTCCGCCACACACACACACACACACACACACACACACACACAGACTGACACACACACAGACCGACACACCGACACACACACACACGCCCACACACAAACAAATGAAAGAAATTTCTCCCAGAATGAAAAATAACCAAAGAAAGGTGCTTATGTGCGGATCCTTCTTATATCGCACCAAGTTTCCCGCTTCTGTCATGGTTTTAGGGATATATGTAATGAAGGACACGTCATGCCACTCTATTCCTCCTACACTGATGTGCTGTAAACAGTTGTGAGGCTCTGGGTGCAATTGAAGTCCGTACTTGTTTCAGCACGCCTCTATAATTATTTACCCACTGCCACACGCGGCAAGATGTGGCACAACGCCGAGTTTTAAAGTGGGGTATCCGAGCCCGTAGCCTCTGGAAAATAGACCACGTAAAAACGGAATCAGTTTCACGAGACGAGACTTTGCCCTACCCGCATAACCTCGTCTGGAGGAATGCACCTGAAATGAATCAAGATTGGTTGGCGGGTGAATGATCACGTGACACCAAAACATGTGGCCATTTAAGTCATCAGACTCAAATATTCTTGACTATTACATGTTAGGGCTTTGGTGAATGGGCGACTAATGAACATTCCCAGAATACGACTGTATTCCCGAGTAATGCCCAATATCAATACAGACCATATGACGCGTGCATATCAAAGATTATTGCCCCATACTGCAACCGCCATTGTTGCTCGCGGTGGTGACATCGAATATGTGACCTAACCATTACTGCATTTGTATACCATGTTTTGTATCAATAAATATAGTCCTTTGTAAGATGTGGTTGCTTTTCTTATGTGATTTTATGTGTCCTCAAATACCTAAGGCGACCTGTATATATAATAATAAACAAAATCGCATTCCTTTTGGTACGATCTCCTTCTCAATAACCATTACACATGACGTCACCGTAGACTATTTCAAACTTTCAGCTTTCCAAAGAGTACCAGGATATAGACAAAAGAATTCTGCCGACGACACAGACACCACATTAGTTCTTGATAAATACTGAGACGCTCGAAAATGCAACACGGCATGAACTTCGGAAATTTAATTAACAATTTTGATCACAATTCAAAAATTGAAAAAAAATACAATAAAAAAATGTAACCGACAGATCTTCGTTGTTTTTAATAAGTTTTGTTAAAGGAAAAATGATGAAATAATTTCGAAAATTTATTAACGACCCGTTTCTCCCGAGCATCTGCTCTCTTTGGCTTCCTCAGTTTAGAATGGAAGAAAGAGAAAACTGTATGCGAGGAAAAATTATTTGGTATCTGCGAGGTTATATAGTAAATAGAAATCAAATTAAATTAGTTAATTTATCTTCTCCAATGTTTAGACTTAAGATAGTGTCTCTACGACTGTTTGTTTTATCTATAGCAGGAGTGTTTAGTGTTGGATTTTAAAATCAGTCCACCGAAACTAGAGAGTGTTTTTATTATATATACATATCCACATATGAATTTTAATGCATCCAAAACAAAACTGCTGTGATTTACTCACCATAGATAAATTTCCCTGCTTCCTATCAGCAGGATTGATACTCAACTCCACGCGAGTGCCTTACTGCGCCGTCTTACTCTGGCGTTTTCCACTAACCTGAAATGTAACAACATTGAATCAATAGCTACATCTACTGCAAGGAAAGTTGGTTCTCTCCCTTATCGCACCAGAAGGTTTTTCTCGCGTGAGTCCATCATTTACAGTGACAAATCTTCTATTCGACCATGAATGGAATACTGTTGCCATATATGGTCTGGTACCCCCGCTGTTCATCTCGAGGCTCTCAAAAAAAAAAAAAAAAAAAAAAACTCCAAAGACGGATATGCAATATGATCGGTCCTGACTTGGGGTCTCCACTCCAGTTACTTTCTCACCGACGTCATGTGGCTTCCCTCTGTCTTTTTTTTATAAATATTTTCAAGGCATCTGCCCTGACGAGCCATTTTCACTGGTGCCCTGATCGCATGAATTTAAGCGTGCTACCAGGTTGGCATCTCGGTCCCACACTTTTACTCTCGAAACAGTTATGTGTAACCGCCTCTTCTACTCCAACAGCTTCTTCTCACGCACTTCCCGACAGGGAAACTCCCTTCCTCTTACTTGCTTCCCTGCTAACTATAATCTTCAAAAATTTAAATGAAATGTCAATCGGCATATTCTATTGCTTTGATCCGGTTTTTCTTTTATCCTCCCCTGCTTTTTCTCCTTTCCCCGCTTTATCCATTTGTTTCCCTTACTTACACACTCTGTAGTCCCTTACGTACTAGTGGCACTCCCGTCTTGCTTGAGGTGAAATGCTTAAAAAATATGCACACCTATCCAGACATATACATATATTTGAGTGCTTTCTTATGCATACTTGTAGACATATGTACACATATACATGCTGACATATACGTGCCCATTCATATATATCTGTGCATACATATACATACATAAAACACGAATATACATATTGCAGAGCTTTTTTTTATATGCATACTTGTACACATATATACAAACATACAACTGTTTGTAATATATGTATAACTGTGCACACGTATAAATGTATATGTGTCCCCATCATATAAAGTTTTGTTTTATTCTAACCTGAGGATGGCAAAGAGAGCACACTCCTACGAAACGCGTCGTTAAGAAATTTCCCACGTTTTTGTATCGCTTTCATACACACACACACGCATATATATATATATATATATATATATATATATATATATATATATATATATATATATATATGTAGTTCATGAAAAACTAGGTAATCCGTATGGGTAAATATAAGGAGGATAAAATCCAGAGAGCTCAATGTAAATCCAGAGCAGCCTTAAAGTTTCTGTTTTTATTTAAATTATATATATATATATATATATATATATATATATATATATATATATATATATATATATATAGGGGGTATAGTGCAAATTTTCACACGCACATATATATACATATATATATATATATATATATATATATATATATATATATGTTTGGGGAAGCTAGGCGTGAAACTTTTCCCCCTCTCACCATCTATTGGAATTGTTTTTTATTTTTAATATTTTAAAGGGAATGAAAGAAAAATCAGCAAACGTTTTTGATGATAATGGCTATGTTCTATATATGCTATATTCTATATATTTCGCTATACAATTTTTGGGACTTGTGACCTTCATCATGCGAAGAATGGTTATTTCCACATATTATTTAAAGGAATTAATTTTTCTTCCTATGTAGAAATATTCTAACTATTGTCTTTTGTGGGTAGCAGTTGTAGTCTTCTGAATCCATCTTGGACTGGCCGACACACACACACACACACACACACACACACATATATATATATATATATATATATGTAAAATATGTATGCATATATATATATATATATATATATATATATATAATGTTAATCATATAAATATTATAATATACATGTTATAAATATTATAATATAATATTAATCAAACTATTAAATTGATTTGTTTTCCAAACTTCCTTTCTTCATTGAATATAATTCATTTTTGCGATTGACTGTTATTTATTTTGCAAGATTTCAGATTTATACCAATGTCTACCTTTAGCCGAATGCCGTTGTCCTTTTTTCAAATGAGCGTTCATGTTCTATAATATCAAATCCTACTTCATATATATATATATATATATATATATATATATATATATATATATATATATATATATATACACATACATATATATATATATATACAAATATACATACATATATATATATTTATATATATATACACACTCACACACACATACGCACACACACACACACACACACACATATATATATATATATATATATATATATATATATATATATATATATATATATGTAGGTTTTCTAGAATTAGTCGAATAATCAAATATTGGAGCACATATGATTTAATTTTCCTAACGTTCTATTCTAAAGAAGATAGGTTTTTGTGTAAGTTTCCCTAGGATTAATTAATTGAAGGTTTTTAATAATTCCTGAAGCAAATATATTCAGAGGGAAGTAATAACCATTTTACTTTGGGGCGACAGTGAAGATAAAATCATCATAAAAAGTCGCTCTTCCTTTATTTTTGCTTCAGGCATTTCTGTATCGAGTGAAAGAAATCAAAAACTCCTTGCCTGTTGTATATTGAGTTGGCAGCTTTTATTCCTATAAGATTTATGTTTAATCTGTCTAGCTACGATCTTATTTATTAATTTAATTAAAATTCAGCATCTCCCCAACTGAGATTACACGCATCAAGTCTTAGTGTCTAGACATTGTGGCAGGTTTCCATATGTTTCACAGTATTCTGAGGTTGCAAAGTCGACAGATATCAAAGAATTTATATGACATTGATATAAATGAACTATATAACCACTTACTTAATGTGATATAAAATATGATTATGTTATATATATATATATATATATATATATATATAATATTTTAAATTGATTTATTTAAAACATGTTTTTTTTCGCTACACAGTTCTAACCGTGTTTCAAAAATGGAAGCTAAAAGCTACGAATTTAATTTTGTAATTAAATTAAAGACATTAGTTCCATTTCATCCTCAAGCGAATTTTTGGAGTAACTTTTAAAATTACTGGGTTTTAAAGACACAGCTATGACATGAATTATGATCTTAGCGGTGTTTTTCATATAATGAAATTTGTCACTGCACTCAGGGTTGGGGGTTCAAGGAAAAATACGCACCAAAATTAGTTGTGGTATTATGTAGCCTTTAAGCTGTATCTAGGTAACCCACATACATACAATATATTTTTAAGCATTCCACCCCAAGCAAGGCGGGAATCCACTAGCATGAAAGGGGTTACAGAGAGTTCGAGCGAGAGCAAAGAGGAGTGATAGAGGAAAGTATGAAGAGAAGGTTAGATAAGGGCATCTGGAGACGTTGATTGACATTACGTTTGAATAGTTGGAAATTATAGCTATCAGGAAAACAAGGAATGGGGAGGGAGTTTCACAGCTGAGAAGTGTGAGACATGAAGCTATTGGAGTAGAAGAGCCGGCTGTATTTAACAGTTTCGACATTGAAAGGGTGAGAGCGAGATGCCAGCCTAGATGAACGCTTAAATTCATGAAGTCTGGGAACCAGCGAAAGCAGCTCATCGGAGTAGTTACCGTGAAAGTATTTGTAAAAGAAGACAGAGGGAGGCAATGGCAGGTCTGTGAGTGAGCGACTGCAGAAGAGATGCCAGATCGAGGCCATTTACATTGCATATCCGTCTTTGGATTTTATCAAGGACCTTCAGACAAACAGAAGGGGCTCCAGAGCATATATAGCAGCAATAATATTATAATTTTATATATATTTATCATATTGACTAAGATATTGAGACACCTGTGTAATTAAAACTTAGAAGTGGGGGTGTTATGGTAATTTACCCAAGCGCAGATGGATTCTCCCAGTTACAAATAAGAGCAGATACTGCTTTTTAGATAGTGCAGTTTCCAGTAGTCAGCTCTGACAGTCATACTTAACTTTCTTGCTCGTTTGTATATGATTGTAATACCTTTTTTTCTGTGAATATATTTGTTAACCCTTAATTCTTCTCTTTGTGTCTTTATTTTTGGCCCTAACAAGACCACAGCATAAATATACGTTCTTCAGGTACTGAATAAAGACTCACCGTTGCATAATTTCAATTTCAATTAATATAATTCGTTAAGGCAATGTTGGCGCAGTCCATATATTATATGGGGATTATTGTAACTGTATTTAAAATAAACGGGATTTATATGTTATATTTAAAATAAACGGAGATTAATGATTTTCTTAAAAATTTTGCATTTAGAATAAACGTACCTATAACTATTTAAAGATTTATCATGGCATATATAAAAATAGACAAAATGAAGAGCAAATAGAAGACATTCATATAAAAAATTATATTTCTACGACAGAAGATAAGTAAACAAAAGGAAGTTAAAAAAAGTAAGGTTATAATCTGCAATAGAAATTTGGATCAACGTATTTCAACAAGTATTTATTTTTATGCCTACAAATGACCAAAAATTCATTTCTCTTGATTGATAAGTAAGAGTTATTTGTGTGTTTCGACTATTTTTCTATAAGACATAAATTAGTTCTATCGGCTTTTCCATTGTAAGAATTGGTTTAAACTATTGTATCCCACGTAATTATGGGTGTATGACCATCATTCTTTGGAGGGAGCTGTGGTATTCGTGTATCTTGCATTGACTAAAGTCATTCGATGATGATATAAAAATATATATATATATATATATATATATATATATATATATATATATAGAGAGAGAGAGAGAGAGAGAGAGAGAGAGAGAGAGAAATTTTCCAAAGGAATAATGGTTATCAAGATAGTCGGTTCAATCCTTACTAGGCACATTACTATTGTACATTAGACAGAGTTAACATTATTAGATACACTAGTGTGCCTACTATAGTGCGATAGTAAGGATTTCGATTATCATATAAGTTTCTATATCCAAAGGAAGCTCAGGCCATCTATCTATCTATCTATCTATCTCTATCTATCTATCTGCCTGTCTAATTATAATCTGATTTCATTATCTATTTATTTACCAGTTTTACGCCCATATCATTTTGAAACATCGGTTCTCGTACGATCACTGAAGTTAAGTAACGTCGAACCTTGTCAGTACATAGATGGGTGACCGCTTGAGAATACCAGGTGTGCGAGTGGCGCGAGTGGCGCAATGGATAATAGTTCGGAACTCGTCTCCCCGATTTGCAATTCAAGTTGTGCTCATTATAGTCACGAGCAAATACCATTGGGAAAGGTGTGAATCCTCTTCCTTCAACCAGGAGTTAATTAGTAGGTCTTGTATCAGTAAATGATTATTATCCCGAAACGAATTCCTACAATCTGTGAATGTTTTCTGACTTTAACTAACATGCAAAAGAGTAATAAGACGTAAAATCTGTCTGTCTGTTTGTCTATCTATCTATCTATCTATCTATCTATCTATCTATCTATCTCAGTCTGTTCATATCTATCTATCTCTGTTCATATCTATCTCATTCTGTTTATATTTATCTCACTCTGTTCATATCTATCTATCTATCTATCTATCTATCTATCTATCTATGTTCCTTTATATTATCTCATTCTATCCATCTACCTGTATGCATATATGCATGCATGTATCTATCTATCTATCTATCTATCTATCTATCTATTTGGGATATTTGTATGCATGCTAATATAGTTGTATGAATGTCAGTTTGTAGATTTCAGTTACCAACTCATAATCTTTTTTTAAGCAGATTGAACTGAACAATATATATATATATATATATATATATATATATATATATATATATTATATATATATAATTTGTCCCATGGCATGTGAAATAATTATGGAGCAGAGACTTATTAGTGGATGTTTGGTGTATAATCTTAAATATCCTAACCCCCGGGAGGAGGATAAAGCGTATATGATAAAGGAGAGAATTCTGGAATGGGATCGCGGTCTGAACTCACCAGCGAGAGAGAAATGAAAGGAAGAAATCTCTGTGGAATGGTTAGTGGGCCTGAAGGGGTGTGTATCAGGAAGTCAGATGATTTCCAATTTCGGATTTCGGAATTCTTTAAACTGCAAATCCTCCCACGCCACCCCATCTCATTTTCCCCTTCAATTCCTGTTTCCCCCGTCTTTCAGCCTCATCTCATCTCTACAATTGACCGACAAGATAACACAAGGCATCTTAATTCGGTCTAAAAATTATCCGCCTTCTTAATAGTGGATTATCCGTCCAAAACCCGACCGGCAATTCGTGTATATATCGGCATTGATAAGAGACAGGAAGCCGCAAGCCGGGTTTAAAAATTAAATACTGTTTTCGTTTTCTTTCCTTTTTTTGTTTTTCTATTATTATTATTATTATTATTATTATTATTGCTTGTGTTGCTGTTGTTTGTGTTGCTGTTGTTGTTTTATTATTATTATTATTATTATTTCTCTTTATTACAACCCAGTATGTTTTCTGAAGAGGCACGACTCGGACTGAGGAATCGGAGAACGGAGTTCGAATTCCAGTCGAGTCCATTACATTCACTTACGTGCTAATGTCCTTGGGAAAGGTATGAATCTTCTCCTCCCCCTCCCATTATGGGAAAATAGCAGGACAGAACAGATGGCACTATAGACTTGAATGGGAACTAGTCTGCCGCAGAAAGAAATGGCAAGCTACTGCGAGGAATAATTCTGCCTCGTCAGTCATGTATCGAAAGTTACATGATCGCCTACGCGTGTATCTCGCATGGACATAACTGACTGATCTTTTCTGTTTGCACAGATTCTGATGTTAAGCGATACTTATCATGTAGAAGGTTTCTATTTTCTTTACACTGATAATACCTACCAGCATAGATGAGTAATTCCGCGAGGTGCAATAAAAGACAAAGAAAAAAAAAACTCTGGAAAACAAGTGCAAGAAGGGTGTTGTTAATCCATCTTCTTGTACCTTTCTTGATCTTATCCAGGATTGCAATTATTATTGTTTAGACAATGCTACATATTTTAGATTTTAAGTTCAAGATCCATATATCTACTTACTTTGTCATATATTCTAACACAAATATATTTTCACCTGATGGCACTACGATATTTTTCTATTTGTAGACTTTAATCACTAAGTCTGCTCTATTAACATTTATATGCCAGTCAACAGGAAATCCAAAAAAAGATTGACTTAATAGTCTCTGACTGGTAGAGAGTGATGTTATACCTTTTTTAATATGTAGCCAAATATAATAGCTAAACATTTTGAAAGAATTTCCTGTCCGATCTTATGAGGTTAGTCTTTAAATTGCTTTCGTGATGGTATTATTATTAATTCCGTTGGTTTTATTAGGTTTAATTCCATTGATTTCTGTTTTTGTCTGCGGAAAGACCTAAGGCAGGTCGTGGTGTGTTGTTATAGCACATTTCATGTTAATTTTTTTTTTTTTTTTTTTATCTCCGATGAAGTTGCTTTTACATTTCTCCTTAGGTGTGCTGTACTTAATAAGACAATTTTCTGTATGTCTCTTATTTTCCATTCTTTTCAATGTGTTGTTTTGTTCCATTTTTTATAATTCCATTGCATTATGGTATTATTGTTGTTTTCAATTTCATTTTTTTTTCTATTTCAATTTCCAGTCTTTGTATTTTGATAGTTTTTCAAATTCCTTGGTTGCATGTTACAATATTATTATTATTATTATTATTATTATTTCTTTTGTGTTTTATTGTATACATTTCCTTCCGGGTCCCAACCAGAGACCTAAGGTCAGAAATAACATCATGATATTTCCCACTGAGCAGTTTGGAAAAAAAATCGCAATATATTTTACATAGATAAAGCCCTTCGTAAGGTGTGGGCTGTACTTTTGAGTACAATTCTTTTATTTCTTTAGGACATGGGCTACCAGTGATTCCTTCAATGAGTCTATTGGAATCTTTTCCCAATCAATCCGAGGGTTCTAACTACAGCTGTAATTGTTAATGTCCTCATGTGACACAATTCTGAGATTTCCATTTCAACGTTCATGTATTTTGATAGTTTTTTGGAGATCTTCAAAGGTACATTGCAGTCTACAGGGACCTCCATGTCAATAAGGAAGCACATTTTGTCTTTGCGGTCTCTAATCACGATGTCTGTGTGATTAGCTTTGATTGTTCTGCCTGTGTGTATTGTAAAGTCCCATAAAATTGTTACAGGTTCTATCTATGTAACCAGGTCTGCGTGGTGTTCATTCCAAATTCTTGCAGGTTCCTTTTCGTAAGCATTGCAGATTTTCCAGTTCAGATATTGGTTCACTCTGTCAAGACGTATTTTATATTCAGTAGGTGCCAATACCACGCAGCGTGATACAAGATGGTGAATTGTTTCTGGATATTTATCACAGAATCTGTATTTTGGACTAACAGTATGTGTTCTTGGTAATTTCTACTTAGCAAGTTAAAGTGCAGCAAGTTAAAATCTTCAGTTTCAGTGAAGCAAGTCAAAACCTTCAGTTTCAGCGTTTAACCCTGCACTATAAAGCAACTGATATAATTATTATTATTATTATTATTATTTATATATTTATTTATTTATCATTTCCTTTGATTTCTGTTGCATATTCATTTCTTTCCGGGTCGCAAACCGGAAAAAATGTGTACATATTCAAATGAATGAGATTATTTTTTAAATATTTCTTTTTAGAAAATCTTTGTAAAAATATTGTTTTTGTATATTTCACCACACTATACTTAATTTTGTGAAATTTCGTGAAATAAAAAAATTTGACCCCTTCACACTCCTCCACGGTCTTTTGAACAGGAGTAGGGGTTTGTCTCTTGTTTTCTATTGAAGTCTTAGTCTCCGGTTCATTCTGAAGTCTTTTCCTTCTCTTTCAATTCCAGTTGCCCTTTGCGTCTTGGTGGCGTTATTGCCTTGCTTGGGGTGAGTTGATTAAAGAACAAATCAATAGCACTTTTCGCAGCATGCCATGATATCCATAAAATGCAGTTATCTCTTTATAATTCGTTCATATTTTCCTCTTTTTATATTGATTTTCACACAGTGGTTCCCAACAGTTTTTTTTAGGTAGATCAAAAAACACTGGCCATTTTTAATACTCAAGCACTCTCCTCAGTATTCTTATCGATTTAATAAGGCAGTTTTCTGTACGTCTTCGCTTCTTTATGCATCTCAATGATTTCATACGGGCTTTTCAGTTATCTGTCAAGGTCTTGCTATTCTTACACTTCCAGTCGTAGTTTACGGTGGCAGCAAACCCATCTAAATACTTTTCCTCTCTTTTTTGTCGCTTACCGAATTAATTCAGGGAAATTTCGTTAGAAACAAATCAAATAATATTTAACTATTTAGTGATATATTTCTTGCTCTATGGCAGCGAATGCTGGACAACCTCCTTAAAGATGGAGAAGAGACTTGAAGCAACAGAAATGTGGTTCTACAGAATAATGTTGAGCTTACAATGATCCGAACAGGTGAGCAACGACAAGATTTTGGACAAAATGGAAAGAAAAAGGGAACTTAAACTTAACATCAAGAAGAGGTAGTTGTAATTTCTGAGGCAAGTAATGAGGAAAGAGGGCTTGGGAAATTTGATACTCAAAGGACAGATTGAGTGAAATAGGGACAGAAGAAAACAGCGCGTAACCTACTTGGTGAGCTTGAGTAAATGGATGACGGAACAGGGTTTTGGGAGAAATAACAAAAACGCAAAAAGTTATTAAGAGCTACAAGGGAGGAGAAGATGTGGTGGGCCTTGATCGTCTGTATTTTGAAGTGACACGGCACACGGGAATCTGCATTGGACGATACCACCCGTTTTTCTTCATCCGCAACTATCAGCTCAATCTATGTACTGAAGATTCACCCAGAGCAACCCATAAGCATCACCCATGATAGAGGGTTACTGTTAAATGGTAAAGATGACGACGGTGTGTGATATGAACGTAAGAGGAGTTGGAAAAATTGAAGAGTATGAAGATAAGGAATACTAATAACGATTGACAATTAACTTGAAGTGGTTAAGATTATGCTGTTCAGGGAAGTCTTACGCGGAAATGGATGTGGATGTGCGGGTGGTGTAATGGATAACATTTAGCAATAAGAAATCGGAGAGCTGTGCTCGAATTCCATTCGGGTTCGTTTCCTTCTCTTTCGTGCAAATAACATTGGGAAAGGTATGAACCCATTTTCTCCACCAGCTATGTTTTAAATAATAGGACATGAATATGGAAAATCATTGTTATTATAAAAAAATAAATAAATAAATATTCACTTGCTAAAAAGAATAATCCTTGCATTCGAAAATATGTTTCTGCTTTACTTTCGGCCTTGTGCCACATCTAAGCTATGCTTGGAAATAACTATTAGCTGTATTAAAGTTACAGCAACCGCCGTCTGTCTAACTCTCTGCTAACGCAGAGAGGAACCCGGACGAAGCTTTGCCGAAGGGCAAGGTTTCGTTCGGGGAGGTTATGACAGCTCTCGAACCCGCCTGGGCGGGTCGAAGGCTATATTTTTGGCCGGGCCTACGGGCTCGGGTGACCACGTAAAACTCGGCCTTGTGCCACATGCGACCCCTCGTGGGGGGGACAGCTAAATATAGCTTTAAGGGTTGATAAACCGTAAAAAATAAAATCAATTTTTGTTTCACAAAATATTGACGATTTCTTACATTTGAAATACAGAGAAAATGAGGGTGATTCGACTACGTGGAAGTGGCATGACCTGTCTTAGCTGTTAAGGTCTGAAATAGAGGAGCTAATAAATGACGCTCCTGTGAATAATAACCATGTAAAATAACGATAGAGGCTTTCAACGTTGCGCCTGTCGGAAAGAGGCTACCGAGTTAAGAAAAAGTCTTCCATAAAAGTTCTTGTAAACGATTTTGAACTCTCTCAAGCGTAGGAAATGAGGATTGTGCAGCTCCAACCCCAACCGGGCAGCAATCCTTCACTTTATGTCTAATCTGACTTGTAAATATAAAGCATATCAGAAGGTGCTAGGTACTTCCTGAATGCACCATAGTATCATGTCGTCAAATCTGAATCAAGTGCTCAATTCCCAGAAACTTGTCCAAGATAGTAAGAATTAATGCATAAACAATTAGGCACATTTAACAACGCCAGAGATTATCGGCTGAACAAATTAAATAGAAATAATTCAAAAGGGGTTAATTAAAGAGTGTATGTGACGATAACTTTATAGTACTTCATTATTTATGAAATCCTATGAATGTTTCTGTAGGACCTACATTGGAGAAGTGTTTATTATCCATTGGTCTGGTAGAATTATTAGACATGCTGGCGTATAGTAAAATAAGCTTAGGCTCTTGTGATATGTGTATTATACTGTTCTGTGTTCAATGTGACACGAGGTTCACTAATGGACAAAAGGCCCACGAGTGAAGTAACATAATACAGCTTATCTTTACAGTATCAAATAAGACTAGGGCATTGTATGATGTGTATTATTCTGTGTTTAATGTGACACGAGATTTTCTGGTGAACAAAAGGGCCACGGGGACGAAATATGGCTTATGTTTAACGCATTATGTAGGTAAAGAAAAGAATGTACCTTTCGCCCATTTTCCTATATACTAGCACATTTCACTATATATTAGCACATGCTACCTAGGAGTCGTTAGCAGACGTTCAATAAGAGACAAGTACGGTAGCCTAAGCAGACTATTTTTGCGCTTTATAGTTAATTTGTCGAATTTAATTATTATTATTATTATTATTATTATTATTATTATTATTATTATTATTATTTTCTTTGTGTTTTTATTGTATACACATTTCCTTCCGGGTCCCAACCAGAGACCTAAGGTCAGAAATAGCATCATGATATTTCCCACTGAGCAGTTTGGAAAAAAAAATCGCACATATTTTACATAGATAAAGCCCTTCGTAAAATGTGGGCTGTATTTTTGAGTACAATTCTTTTATTTCCTTAGGACATGGGCTACCAGTGATTCCTTCAATGAGTCTATTGGAATCTTTTCCAATCAATCCGAGGGCTCTAACTACAGCTGTAATTGTTAATGTCCTCATGTGACACAATTCTGAGATTTCCATTTCAACGTTCATGTATTTTGATAGTTTTTTGGAGATCTTCAAAGATACATTGCAGTCTACAGGGACCTCCATGTCAAGAGATCTAAGGTCAGAAATGGCTTAATGACATTTTCCATGATCAATTTGCGTAAAAAAACAAACAAAAAAACATAAGATAACCCACATTTTATACATTTTATAAAGCTCTTCGTAATGTTTGAGATGTACTTGTGTGTACAAGGTTTTTTTTTATTATATTTCTTTAATGCATAGGCTACCAGTGATTCCTTTAATGATTCTATAGGAACCTGATTCCAATCAGTTCGAGGGCGCCAACTACAGTTGGAATTATTTATGCATTTTCTCAATGGACCTAATTTATACAGAGAGACGCGCCCTGAGAGAAGAAGAAGCCCTACCAGAATTTAAAGCTTGTCTGAAATTATTATGCAAATCAAATAAACTTCAGTAACTCAAAAATATTTTGAAAATTTAAACTCGTTCATTTTCACCCTTAGTAAAATATTTAATTAATTTTTTCTGTCAAGTTTAATGGTTAGTTTTTGAGATAGTTGTAATTTACGAAAATGGACAGAGTAAAGTTAGTATGTAGCTTAAATTAATATTAGCTTAAGACCACTCAAACCTACTTTTTCATTTTGTCCATATGTTGAAACATGGTTAAAGAATGCCGAAAAACAGAAAAATAACAAATTTATTGTGTAAGGGAAGTCCACATTGGAGATATCAAAGGACATTTTCAGAGATCATGGAACGATGAAGAAGAGTGTTGAACCAATAAATATGCTGAGAATTCGAAGCAGAAGAAAAGGCTTTAGGAACTTGATTTCTCGAGATTTTGCTTTCGTAAACTAAAGCGGGTTATAGCGAAACAACCAATTTGATCAGAGTTCTGATCTTTGAAAAGGCTGGAATTGAGGTTGTCAAGAAGTACAAAAGTTGTAGAATACTTTGTGAATTGGGATCTGTGAAAAATCTTCTAGACAACCTCCTCTCACTAAAACAAATATTTTAAAGCTTCAACATTCGGCCATGAAAATCGACTTTTCTAAAGTAATTTTCACGGACTAATCTTGAGTGATATTTGATGGACCTGATGGATGGAACCAAACTGTGTATTTTATCAAATTCTGTCGTGCCTGTGGATAAAATAAAGAAACAAGGAGACAGTAATGTTATGATACATGGTAGAATTGCGGACCAAACCATTATTATTCCATTCAAAGTTGATGAAGTAGTTAAACTGAACAGTGCTTATGAACCAGACTTTCATTGCATGGTACAACTCCCACAGTTTCAAAGTAAAGTGTGTATTTATGCACGACCATGCTCCTTCCCATGTATCTAAGCTTTCCCGCGAAGTCTTTGAGCATAAAACATTGACAGGAGTGAAGATAATGTAATGGCCACCATCAGGTCCCGATCTGGATCGGATCGAAAATCTATTGTCAGCTGTGAAGATGAAATGTTGTGAAGGTGGCAAACAACATAACACCAAAGCAGACCTATGGGAAGCAATTAAAACTATGAAAATTGAGCCTGCTGAAGTAAAAAATAACAAAATCAACAGATAATATATTACTGTCACTTACTGAGAAGACTCCCTATAATAAAATATAAAGGATTCAAATACTTATATGTGTTATTTGTTCTATTATAGATTTTGATCAATTTTTGATGATTTTATCTCCTTTTTATTGAAGTAAAATGTTATTATTTGGTTTTGCCTAATATGTTCAGACGACATGTTTTTTTTAGAATACATCAAATAAATTCAATAACAATAAAACATTTGATACTACGAAAAGTTTTTACTCAGGTTTTGTTTTGATATCTAAGTTGATTGTTTGAAATTTGATAATGATTTTCAAACCAAATTTGAATTATTGAAGTTTATGTGACTAGCTTAATTATTTCACACAGTGTGTACTATCACCAGAAATTATCTTAAGAATTTTGAATACGCATTACGTTGATAGCAATTTCAGAAGGAAAACAAGAAGAAAAGTCTATAATGTAAAATACATTTTTCGTTGCGTTTTCTCTTCGAATATTTTCTTCACTAAATAACAACGAAAGATCTTTCTCAATTATTTTGTATTCATGTTGAAAATTTCATGTGTGCTATGTCAGTTTTATCTTATTTCAAATAGCACGTTTTCAGGTCGATTTTAATGTATCGCTTCTTTATGCGTCAGATTGTGTCGTTATTTTTCTTTGTTATGAAATGTATTTAGTATGGTTGTTCCAAAATTTGATAAAATCTCATTGATGCTGGGTTTGTTTTTATACTCAAAGACTTATGGCATTTATAGGCGTCGTCATACTTTACAATTCCTGTGTTTCTATTTTTTGAGTTATCTGTAAGAAGTTATCGTATTTCTTGTTCTTTTTATGTTTTTTTGTTGTTGTATTGATTGATGAAATGCGATTTACTTGAACTATTATCACATAAATGACAGGCTAACTGGCGCGATAATGTCATTGTTGGGTAAACAACATATTTCTATTTTTGATTATTATTATTATTATTATTATTGAAGAAGCATTCTTCAAGTGGACAAACAAATTTATAGACATCATTTACTTATTGAACACACACACACACACACACACACACACACACACATATATATGTGTGTGTGTGTATATATATATATATATATATATATATATATATATATATATATATATATGTGTGTGTGTGTGTGTGTGTGTGTTTTATATATATATATATATATATATATATATATATATATATATATATATATACGCGTGTGTGTGTGTGCGTGTGTGTGCGTGTGTGGTTAAAGAAATATCCAACAGTTGCTTGAGACCGAAAGAATAGAGTATTGGCTAACAAAGTTTCCTATAAATATCTTATTTGCCCCACATTAGTAGCCTTAAGCTCATACATTCGTTGTCAGATTTGATAGAAAAGAAATTATTACAGAAATATGTAAATAAAGCTGATTTACCTGAAAATAAACAGTCATACACAAACACGCGCACACATGAATCAATTTATGTGTCATCATTTCCGGAAGTCATATATTTACATAGGTTTTATAGATATTATACTGTTGTGAATATTCGTTTCTCTAAGCACACACCTTCAAATATGGCAATAATGAACGAGACATAGAATATCTGGCTTAAATCGGCAAATAGGTTTGCCGTGATAGTTCTGCTGTATCTTCTATCCTGTTATTATGCTATTAAAATACGTTACTTCTTGTACGGTGATGCTGCCTTTGGTCATTCGTTAAGGCTAATATTACCAGCCTCTATCTTCGTTATTCTTCCTCAGGGATAATGACCCGAACACAAATTCCTTTCAAATTACAGACTAATGGTACCCTTGAGAGCGCCATTTCTCTTGGAGAAATGTCTGTCTGGCTGTAGCTCAGGTTATTATTTCTCAATTCTTTATGTGTCGCGTAACGTTCTCTTTGTCTTTCGAGAAACTAATTTCCTTTGTAACCCGCTCTGTGACGGCTACGTTTTGTTTAATGTTTTATTTTATCTTTTTTTATTTACTGTACGCTTTTTCTTGTGAAATCTACTGTTGAAAAAATCTCTCTAACGAGATAATCTCTCACTCTGGATTGTTATCTGTTCGGGTAAAAAAAGAAGAATGTTCCTTTTAATGGCGTAAAAAATACTGCGCATGTGCAAGCAAAACGCTGAAAAAATCAAATGAACAGTTGTTTCGACTGTTTTTTAGCCGCCGCTGTTAATCAAACTGATGGTAGTATTTGAATATATAACATCGTTTCAAAAGTTCGTGCCCGAATTTCATTGTTTGTTTTGTTGCAGATTTCTGATGTGTTCTACATTTAAAGTTTGCTTTGTTCTGTTGCGAATCAGACATTGTTGAATGTTGATGTTTTGTCCACAAATAAATGCCTTAAAAATGGAGAATGAAAAGTTTCACTTCTGCTATATTATGCTCTTTGAATTTCGGAAAGGTGTAAGCGTCTGAACTCGACAAAAAAAAAAAAATAAATAAATAAAAATAAATAAATAAAAAAAAATTCAAAAGGTTTGTTTTGATTGTGTTCCAGTTATTCGGGCGATCCGGTCTGAAAGTGTTTTGCCATATTTCTTCAGGGTGATTTTAACCTAAGCCATCTACCACGATCTTCCGACGTCCGTGAAGACGCTTTGCTTTCTATCGTGGAGAATAAACCGAAGATTTCCTCGGAAGAGAGTGCTAAGTATTTGAAAATGGATATCTTAACATTTGAAGAGACTTGGGTTGAAGAAAAACGGCCAATATTGAGAAATCGAAAGGTGTCATTTTCAACCGAAACAGCGCATGACCGGATGTTAGAAAATAGATCGGTCAGAAGTTTAGAGCGATGAAATGGAAAAATTTCAGACGACATCCTATTCTCTTGACTTGGTTCTTTTGGAATTTCATTTGTTCCGGTTTCTACGGAAGTATTTAAATGACAAAAAAAAATTGACTCTGTACAGTCAGTAGAACACTTCCTCAAAACCTTCTTCCAATGAAAAAAAACGAAACAAAACAAAAAAAAACATGAAGTTTTTACGAAAATGGCATTAACAAGCTTGTAGAATGATGGGAAATAGTTATTGAAACATAATGACGACAATGTACTTGACTAGTATATGTATTTTTTGTGAAGATTAAATTTTTCTTTTTTAAATTTATAATTGGATACGAACTTTTGCAATTATCTAATAAAACAAGACGGCGATATTTTGGTGAACTTAGTTTATCATGATCAAGAATGATTCATTTTTAACACAGGGTGTGTCAAAATTATGTTATCACTAGTATCAGAGGATAAGTTAAAATTATGTAAACACTAGTATGAGAGGAATCATTTATTTAGAGTCTACTGAGCAGTCTCCACCTGTCCAACAGCACGGATAATGCACAAAAACCCATCGATCAACAAACTATTAAGTGCTTTGACATTTCACGGGGAATGTTTGATATTACACCTTTTATTCTGTCCTTGAGTTCTTCGGTGACACTAAATTTATTGCTATACACTGGATACTTTATCATACCCCATAACCAGAAGTCACAGTGTGTCAGATCAGGAGAGTGTGGTGGCCATGTTAACGGTCCTCCGCGACGTATCCAACAATTTGGGAAAATTTGATCGAGACAATCGCGAACAGTACGAGCAAAATGAAGCGGTGCACCATCCTGTTGGAAATAGACTGCTCGTCTGATTTGTAGGGGTATGTTATCAATGGCAAACTTTTGTAGCATTTGTAAGTAAACATTTGCAGACAACGTTGGAGTTGTAAAGAAATATGGGCCAATTACACCCCATACTAGTGTTAACATAATTTTGACTCACCCTGTATATCTGAAAAAAACAAAAACAAAAAAAAACAACATAAATTTGATATATTGTAAAGGATATTTGACTGAGATATTAAAGGAAAGCAAGAAGAAATGACTAATTCTTAACTGCAAGGAGAGGAAATGCATGTTTTTCAGCAAAATAAACAACTCAAAGAAAATATTTGAGAGAATCAAGAATATGATTTTAACATTTGTGAAGGAAAATGTGAATTTTTATTTCTAGACTTAAATATCTAGGACGAAATATTGACGAAAACATTAGACGACCGGATTGTTCAAGGGCGAGCACGATAAAGGACATGCCCGCTCCAACAAATGTAACAAAATTACAAGCATTTTACGGTTTTCTAACTACTTTCATACATATATACCTAATTTTTGCAGGAATATACATGTACTTATATGGGTAGCGTAGTAAGAGACTACAAAGCGTGTGATACAGCCATCTGAAGACACATAGGAATAGCAAAAATGTGCTTTTTAGAAAATATTATCAAGAACAAAGGAAATAATGATGTATTCCTATGTAATGTCTAATCTGTTGTATTACAGTAAATGCTGGGAAATATCCCCATAAATAACAGTTGAAGCGACAGAAATTCGGTTCTGCTATGGAATGTTGTGTGTAAGAAGGGCAGAATATATAAGCAATGAAGAAGTTTTAAGGAAAACAGGAATTACAAGGAAACTGGTAGTTGTAATCAAAAAGCGACAACGGGAAGTTCTGACATATTGAATCTGAGACAAATGAGTTAACTACTTAACGAACCATAAACTAATAACGAAACAAGGATAAAGAGTGATGGTGAAAGCATAAAAGTAAATTTGAACATCAAAAGACAGCAACTGCCGTTATTGGGGAAAATGGTGATAGATGACAGGTGTTTTACTATAAATCAAATGGCCAATGCTATTAGCATATCCAATGAGAGAGTTGAAAATGTTCTGCACGATGAAATTAAATTGACGATGGTTTCTGCTCGATTGGTGCTACGTCTTCTGAAACCTGATCAAAAGCACACTAGCCTGATCACATTCCTTGACACGGATCCAGCTGGTTTCGTCGAATTTTTTTTTTTATAACCCAGGGTAAGTATTGGGTTCATCAGTTTGAACCAGAGACAAACAGACAGTCTATGGAGTGGAAACACCCCTCCTCACTTACCCCAAGAATGTGTATGGAGACAGTAATTTGGGATTCAAAATGAATTTTGTTTATTGACTATCTTCAAAAGGGCCACACTGTCAGTGGAGAGTGCAATCCCATAAAGGTGCAATTATGAAAGGCTATCAGGATCAAACTCCCAATAAAACTAACAAAAGTAGTTTTGTGCCATTAGTACAATGCTCTAGCACACAAGCCCTTGGTTTCAATGGCTACTGTGCGTAACTGTACCCTCTTCTCCTGATTTCCTCCCATTTGACTATCATCTGTTTCCCTCAACATTAAAAAAAACACTTGGCAGTGATGCTGTTGATGGTTTTTTGAGAAATAGAATTAAAGCTTCTTTAGCAATGGGATCCAAACACTGCAACACTGATGGAAGAACTGTGTGGAACGCAAGGAGAACTATCTGGAAAAATTATCCTTATTTGGTTACATTTTATGAAAGTATCTTGGTCAGCGTATGAACTTTTCAGCCAACCCTCGTATTTTCATTAAAAACACAAAAGGGATTCATGATATTGTTTGAGGTAGATCCAGCTATTTTTCTTGAACTTTTCCTCACCCAGAATGCGTGTTGACCCAGAGACAGAGAAAATCTAAGCAATGGAGACACCCTTCTACATTTGCTCCAAAGATTGCGAAGGTCTGTAGGGGAAAGTGATGGCCTCTGCTTGTGGGATGCAAAAGGCTCTGTGTTTATTGACTATCTTCAAAGTGAGTACTATGCAAATTACTGAAGCAGTTACAAAAGGCTATCAAGACTAAACACCCTGGAAAACTGACGAAAGGGATCTTGTTTCATCAGGAAAATTCTCCAACAAATTCCTTTATTTAAATGACTGGTGTGCGTGACTGGGTTTGAACTGGCTGATCAGTCTCCCTATTCTCTTGATTTGGCCCCATCTGACTATTATCCGTTCCCCAACACGAAAAAACACTTGGCTGGGAAGCATTGTAATAGTGACGTGATATCTGCTTTTGATCAACAGAATGAAAGTCCTTTCACTAATGGGATTCAGGAACTGCAACACCGATGAAAGTAATGTGTGGACCGCAAGGGTGACTATTTCAAAAAAATAATCCTCATTTTGTTAGATTCCGTGAGCGTGTCTTGGTCAGCCTATGAACTTTCCAGCCGTTGCCCGTATATAATTAGATTTATATATGTTAATAAACTGGCCAGTCTGCTGATTGCATCCCCGCAGTGGTGTAAAACCTTAACAAAAATGTCCACCTACGAATAAACACACAGAGACTCAAATATAAACGGCCGATATTTATTTATCGCTGAACATGTTAATGCTTCCAGAATTGAATGTAAACGACCAATATTTGCCTATCACCGTACGCGTCAATGCTTACAGACCCAAATATAAAAATGTAATATTTGCTCAACCACCAACTTTGTAAATCCTTACAAACTCATATTTAAACAGCCAATATTTATCTATCGCTGAACAAGTAAATACTTATAGATACAAATATAGGTAACCAAAATTCATTCATCTTCGAACAAGTAAATGGTTTCAGATTCTAATATAAACATTCAATGTTTACCTATAATGGTTAGAGACTGCAATATTACAAACGAATAATGATTTCGACATAAAAATAACATAATGTTGGAAAATCAACAAAGCAAAATTAGAATATATATATATATATATATGTAATAGCTGGCCAATCGTATTCGAGGATACCCGTCTACTAGGGCGTCTAGCCAGTCCCTATTGGAAACTCTCGCTCAGGCACATTTGCGTTTGATCAACACCCACAGAGGCAACCTGCAGTTTATACTGCAACTATGCTGAACAGTTACATTTTCTAGAATGATCAACAACTGGAACAATATACCAGCACATTCAAACACTCCGTCACGATGACTTGTATTTCGTGCTAGCACAATGGATATATGGGTTGATAGCCGAGTGGTTAGAACGTTTGCTTTCTGACCATGTGTCCCGAGTTCGAATCTCAACATGGGTGATTTGTGAAAAAGGGGAATATCGGTTTGAAGTGGGGGCGATCCCATCGTGCAGCACCTATAGAAGGGGCCTGAAGAACATACCACGGGTTGGCCTAAGCCTTGTTGGGTTGTGGATAGCTACATAAATAAATTGAGGAATTCCAGTCGAATCCATTACATTAACTAACGTGCTAATACACTTGGGAAAGGTATGAAATCCTCCTCTTCACTCTCCAGGTATGGACAAACGACAGTACAGACTGGGTTCTATAGCCATGGATCGCAACTGGTCTAGGAGAAGGGTACCTTATGGCACATAATGCATCAGGTCAAAAAGTTGGTTGGTTCGGCACAAAACCTTCACCACTATAATCAAATCATATGTGCTGGTTTTTGCTGCTTGAATACAACGGTAGAGTCATATATATATATATATATATAATATTATAAATTCATTCATTTAAAATATGTTTTTTTTCGCTACACAGTTCTAACCATGTTTCAAAAATGGAAGCTAAAAGATACGAATTTAATTTTGTAATTAAATTAAAGACATTAGTTCCATTTCATCCTCAAGCGAATTTTGGGGCAACTTTAAAAATTATTGGGTTTTAAAGACTGCTAAAATCATAATTCACGTTTCCAAGGTTACAGATAAATCTACATCATCTAGACAAGGGGTGCCTGGGTGTTCATTATGTCTGTATTATTGTATCCGTTATTAGTTACGTTTTGGTAGGGGGTAGGGATGTATTTTTCAATGAAATCTGACATCCGTTGAATGCATGTCGTCTGGATTTTTAAAAAAAAAAATATTCTTAACGGCAAAAATTCTTACGGCATTTTTTTCTATTTGTATATTTAAAGATTTTTTGGGGTGTTTAGGTTAGAATACGTTTTATTTAACTACAATTTGAAATATTTTAATTTATAATTTTTAATTTTTATTATATATATATATATATATATATATATATATATATATATATATATTTTCGGTATAAATGAAAGCATACATCTTCATATTGACTGAGAGGGATTTCTTCAACAGGAACAACATAAAAGTTAGTTACAGCTACTGGGTAACCATGGCTAAAATCATTATGCATAAGAAATAATGTTGTCTACAGGGCCCTAATCCATATCGATTACGACGAAAAGTTTTATATTGGAGCCGCAGTGATTTGAATGGAAAAAAAAGATACTGCAATCATAAGTAAAAATGTTGAAGATAAAAGAAGTAAGCAAGCCAGATCCTGTTATTGAGTGGTAAATTTAAAATCTTAAAATTTTAAGTACTGAGCATGTGTTCAACGCTAAAAGCAGTAAATGCAAAATGTGTTCTCAGAAGAACAGTCAATCATGAAAAACAGGCGATCTTGCAGGCCTCGTATATATATATATATATATATATATATATATATATATATATATATATATATATATATATATTTATATATATATATATACATAATTTAGCTCTTGAAAATATATTTTTCAATTGAGCACCGTTGAGTGATAAGCTAATTCTATAAACAACGGCCACCTGCGCTAATGCAAAGCTCTTCAGTAAAATGAATAGAGCACTTTGGCTGATTGGCATTTGTATACATTTGTCAAAACAATACGCTAGATTTAGCGGTGTAACTCTGCCGAATGAAGATAACTCATAACATATTTTAATTCGGCATTTAATCTCTTCAGAAATAGTCCCCTTCTAAAGCTAGACATTTTATCCAGTGTCGTTTCCATTGATAGAAACATTACTGGACTGTCACGTTTCATTCCCTTGGATTTCCTTGACGTCTCGAAATCTGGAAATCTTATTCCTTTCAAGTGGGATTTGATGTTTGAAGAGGAAAAACGTCGCAATGGCGAGATATAGTGCTTGTCGTACCAGAGAAATTATGTTCTCGGTTTAAAACTGCTGCACAAGCCATGATCCCTAATGGAACCTCCTTATTTGTCATGTGACAGTCACATTCTACATACTTTCCTTCAAAGCTTTGCAGTAAACAACGGAAGGTGGGGGCGACAACATTATAACTTCATGTGTACGTGCTACAGAGATCAAACACAATTTTCCCTCTGTGTATAGTAACTGTTTCGATACTTTCTTATCAAAGGTCATATATATATATATATATATATATATATATATATATATATATATATATATATATATATATATATATAAGTATGAATGTATCTAGCTTGGCTTCGCGAACGAAGATTTAGGAAATTGGCGGTCCACATCGACTGCAGGCACGCTGATGGCCGACTAGGCTGATGCGAGACAGGCAAGTCCGCCCGCAGTGACTGCAATTAAAGGTCTGGTCTGGTCTGGTCTGATATAGGCTTCCTGGTCCTTTCTCCTGCGGCGTTTCTCCTCTAGGCTGGCCCTGCGAGGGTCCTTAAAGGTGGAGACGGCTTGGTGGACGGTGCGGCGCCAGGTTTGCCGGTCAGCAACAAGTGTCGACGACTGGCGATGGTCAATGTGGCATGTACCGAGGGACTTCTTGAGGAGTCCTTGTAACGCTTTCTTTTTGGTGCCCCTCGTTCACGGTTGCCAGTGGAGAGTACGCCGTACAGGGCTATCTTATATATATATATATATATATATATATATATATATATATATATATATATATATTTATTATGTTGCATGTATTACTTATTTCATTATTTTCATGCAGTACATTTTAATTTATGGCGTTCAACCCAGATACGGCTCTAAACCCACTAATATACAAGAGGTTAGTGTCTGTGAAAGAATTAGAAAAAGAAACTTTTTTAAAGATCAAGAAAAATGAAAGAAGATTAATCAAGTCTACTATGGATAACGAGTACGAGAAGGTGACAGGGGCCAAAATAAACCGCGACAACTCGTCCGGCTTGCGGTTAGGTGCCTGGAAGGGGGTCGCTTCGGTTGGACAGATGGTCCTGTCCGCATTCTTGGAGTGTGGTTTGGGTCCGACCTCCAACTGGAGAAGAATTGGTCTGAAGTACGAGCAAAGGTCGATTCCGCCGGTCAGATTTGGAATCGACGGAGGTTGTCCGTGAAGGGCAGGGCGGAGGTGTGTGCTACATACATTTTCCCCCTGATTCTTTATCGATTGTACTTCCTCTCTGTAAGACCCACAAGAAGGCGCTCGAGCGCTCGCTATCCTCCATTTTATGGAGGGGACGCGGGAATCGGGTCGACAGACGAGTCTGCACTAAACGTCCGTGTCATGGGGGTGTGGTGGGCTGGGAATGCTTAACCTGCCGAGTCACATCCGCATTGACTGGAGGAGATCCGATTCTGGAGGGGATTGTTAGGGACGCGTTCCCTGGCCTTACCATCAGTCCCCCCCATCTCGCGGGTTGAGCGCGGTCGTAAAACCCGGGATCAATCGGTTTTCCTTCGCGAGTGTCGGTCGGCCTTGAGGGCCGTTCCCCGGTCCAGTGACCTTTCTCGGCCTAGGAAGGTCTTCTATCGTGAATTAATGGAGAGGCCCGCGAAGGATCCCCTACGAGATATGCTCGGCATGTCGGAGGAGGAGTATCGCTCCTACTGGTCTTGGTCTCAGTAACCCTGAGTTAGGTTAGACAAGCTTCAGTGTACCTAGTTAATGTGAGTAAGTGTTGTTCCTGGCCTGCATCCCGGCCGTTCTTTGGTTATGATCCAAGTCGAGATTCCCAACCTCCCCAGTTTGTTTTGCCCCCCCCACACACACACTTTCATCCCAACTGGGTCAGCTTTATATTTTCTCATTCCAGCCTAATATTTTATACTTTTCCCCACTCCCTTAGCGAGAGCGTCTCTTGATTTTGTCCCCTGGGCAGAATACAGTGGTCTCTCTGTTTTATGGGTTGGATGGTCCCTACTAACATCAATTATGTTTAGTTTGTATTTGTGTTTATTTTAAGTTTATTATTGGGTTCATTTCCCTCCCCTCTCATTTTATCATTATTAGAATTGTATATATATATCATCATTAAAATTTTTTATGGCATGGGGCGCGATTTTGGTAGGTCTCCTTGAGACGTGGTATTATGGTGGTTGAAGGATTGTTTGGTGATGGACGAGTTCTTTTGGTGAATGAGTAAAAATGTAATGTACGAATGGGTCGCAATCTGATTAGCTAGGTATAAGATAGTTAGTGTTGACCAGCCTCTACCCTTCCCTTTATTGGCTTCAGCAGGAATTTGTACTTTTTGTACGAATAAATATCAGTCTACTATGGATAACGATTAAAATTGAATTCAAATTTTTGAAAATCAAAGTTGAATGGAAAACATGGAGTCGGTAGAGTATTCCACGAATGAGAAGTGCGAGAAAATTAACCGTTAGCATAAAACTTACGGTTTCATTTAACCAATCCAAATGTAAATTGATGAGAACTTAATGCTCATCTAGTACTGCGCTTAAATTCATAATGTCTAGGTAAACATAGTATACAGTTCATTTGAACAATTATTGGGAGAAAATGAATTCATATTGTAAAGCAGATTTTTAATTTATTAGTATACATTTGTCGTTAGAAATCTGTATCTCTGATATTCAAATTTCAGTTTGTAGTAATCACTTTCTCTAATAAAATATGACATTTCCAGACGAAATAGTTAAAACATGATTAAAGTTAGGTGGTACGTATATCATCCAGTAATTGGTGGTAGCTGTTGAGGCTTCGGCGAAAGGCATTTCGTTTTGCTCGTAAACTAAGAATTCATTTTAACTCTGCTTAAAATATTATGATATATTTTTAATGTTGCTATTTCTTATTTATAAGTGAAATTAATAAAAATAATTTTCTAATATGATAAAAGTGTTTTTGTTTATCCCAATATATTTTTTCAGGCCAAAATACTCATATATATATATATATATATATATATATATATATATATAGAAATTATTACGAGGATTTGATAATTATATTTAAGTGATTCATCGGCTTCTAATGCTCTAGAGTGAGCGGCTTGGTGAGAGTAGTCGTGGCTCCAGGGGGCACAGTCCTATGGTTACAGAGAACGCAGTATGGTTCCACCACGGAATATGTGAGCGAGCGTCGCTTTGTTGAGTCTGATTTGCAATCTCTTCGTTACCGAGGCCCAGTGGAACAGTCTGTCTGATGTTTGCTTGACAACCTACCTGTCAGGGTTTCAATTCTCGATAGTGGCTGCGCACTGCTGTTGAGTCCCAAATATAAGACGAAACGGCCGTCCAGTGCATTCTGCATTCTTTTGAGGTTTCTTTCAGACTCGATGAATTACTTATATATAACTATTCCTGCTCTTTTGAATAAGAGTAGAGGTTTACTGACTATTTTCCGTCTCTTTCACGTATAGCACCCCTTGCATTTTAGCGGCGTTATCGCCTTCCTTGGGATAAATGGATCGAATAAATATATATATATTTTGTTTTGCTGGTTGAGCCGTAAAGCTGATAGTCACAATACAGAGTAGATTCCTATGTCCATACTGTTCACATTCTTCTTCCTTTCATTTTTTTAAATACACACGCATATTTATACATACATATACATACATACATACGCACACACAAACACACACACACAAACACACGCACACACGCAAACACACACGCACACACTCACACACACGCACACACACACACACACACACATATATATATATATATATATGTTTTATATTTATATATGATTTACGCATCTAACCAACTGGTATCCCGCAATGGTTCATCATATAATAACTGAGCAGTCGCAATAATGCTTAGCGACGGTGATCGTACGTGTATATATTAGATAATTGATAAATTTAAAGAGTCCTGAAAGAATGATTTTAGAGAGATAAACCAGGAACTGCGAAGCCTTCTCGTCAGAAAACACAAAGTTCATATGTGAAAAAACATAAGGTTCATACGTCAGTTAAAATCAAAGTCCTTTCGCCAGAAAGTACAAAGTTCCTATGTCAGAAAGTACAAAGTTCATCCGTCAGAAAACAAACTTCATCCGTCATAAAACACAAGTTCCATACGGCAGAGAATATCAAAGTCCTTTTGTCAGAAAACACCAAGTTCATACGTCAAACAATGCGAACAAGCAACTTCATTTACACATAGATTATAAATTTATACATAGATTATAATCCTATTTCTAGGAAAAGAATCTCAAAGGAGCTCTAATCCTGATCCATCCGCTGGTAATACCGATATTTCTTAAGTATAATTCAATAAATAACGATGTTCTGTAATGCTAGAAAATATACATCGCCGTGTGATATAAAAGGTAGAATTCACTGGAGTAGTGAAAGTAATCAAAATAAACACTACAGTGATCAGATCTCGTTACCCAAATTGACTTAGCAAGACACCAAGCCAACAATATGGCACAAGTGGCTTAATCGCGGGAAGGGCTGACTGTAAGATTCGATACGGTCAAAACCGAGCTTGTAACTCTCCATCAGGCAAACCCTGAGCATCCGCCTGTCATGATGGACGCGTCTTCTTGACTCGAACGGCTGTTGGGACTCAAGCTCTTCCCAGACCTCAAATCTAACTCATTTGTACGATCGTTTGTTAACGAAACTGGTAAACGGCCTGTTGATTGTGCCGGATCAGTATCTGACTCCTCGCTATGCTCTGTCGTTACAAGTGTCAGATCAAACCAAAAATGAAGTATTGCTGCCATATCTGGACTGGAGCTGCCGAACTTGATAGAGTTCGAAACCGTCTATGGAGCCATGTGGTGATGAATTATTTCCCATTCTACCACCCTTTTTCCCAAAGACGAAACTTCACAAGCCTCTCGTTGCTCTATGACTATTTCTATGGCATGTGTTCTGACGAGTTACATTTCTACAGCCTTGATCTTTACAACTAGGATCCACCATTCCCCGTACATAAGGGTGAACCATCCATTTTCTCATCAGACACCATTAATAAGAAGTACGTTCCACTCAAACAACTTCTTCCCAAGAATTGCCGCTTTTAGGAACAGACACCCAGCAATGTTTTCCCAATCCGTACAATGTCTTGAGTTAACTGTTATCTCCCCCTTCTTGTCTTTTCTTACTCTCATGCAACTCCACACAGTAACGCCTTTACTTGAGTGGTTCTTGAGCCATGATTGGGGTTAAATACTGTAGTAATGAGAGACTAACCATTGATAACCTATGGGGTAATTTTATGAACATCTATTGAGATTAAAGACGTTTTGTTCTAGGAACCTCTTAATTAATACACTGACGAATTTCTTAAACGTGACTCTTCAGTGATGAAGTCTATCAAAGCATCTATTCGTAACACCGGTAACTAATTCGACACATTTTTCATTGCGGGGTTACTGAGAAAACGACAAACAAAATTTCTTTTTACTGTTGTCGCCCTTCCAACTACAAAGTCAAAGCGCCACTAAGGGAAGAGAGGGTTATTGAATGAGGTTGTTATAAGTAGGTATCGATTGACCCTAGAATCGAGGAGGTTAAAACTGTAGTGATCAGGGAAGCATTATCTTAGGAGTTCGTTTCACAAATTTACGGTTCCGAGGAAGAAACTGTCAGAATGGAAAACTAAAGGAGTGAGGCGGGTTCGACCCTCTGTAAGTAGTATCACGGGTCCTAGTTGTGGAGCTGTGAACTGATTGAACAAAGGAATGTAGACCGTCAGACCACTGGAAACAGCGAGACGTTTGCGAGGTTTCGTCTGTGGAAAAAGCTTGTCGGGATTTGAAAATAATTAATCTCCCACAAATACCTCGTAGACGATTATGAACTTTGCCAAGCCTGGAAAGTGAGGATTGTATAGCTCCAGCCCAGATATGACAGCAATATCCCATTTTTGGTGTGATCTGACTCTTGTAAAGATAAAAATAGCTTGTTTCATTATAAACAGTAGATCTCCCAATGTCTGTTTACAAAGACAACTGGTTTTCTGCGAAGCGTCGTCGTAAGAAGTTTTGTAATATAGACGTAGTTGGGTTAAGGGGTCCGCTATATTCACGATTAATTCCTGTCCAATATTTGTGTTGATATGGTAATGTTGAATATGCATTGCTCAATCCTGAATCAATGTTTTTGAAGGATATTCAGCAATGCGGTGATTGAAAAAAATTCCGAATCTTTCATGAGCTGCAAAAAAAGACAAACGTGATATGCGTCACATTGAAAAAATGAATCGAAACTCCCGACTATTCCTCTTATTAATGATAATTAGTACGACATGTAAGCAAAAAGGAGAAATATATATATATATATATATATATATATATAATAGCAACATGGCCCGGTGTTGCCCGTGCTTGATTCAAAAATTGTGCGACTCATACAGCAATCGCTATCACTTGACTTAAAATATTTTTGCCCTTCCTTGCCTTTTTTTTAAAGGAGTGCCCTTTGCCGTGCTGATGTTGTTACATGCCTTACTTCTTGCCTATCTCACACTGCGAATTTTTTCTAAGCTCTATACTAAACATTAAATCTGTTACGAAATAAGAACTAAACAAAATGAACACAAAACGATCAGCTTTAAAAAAGGACTTGTAACTGGAAAAACCGAATGAAAAAAGAATGTTAACAACAAATAATTTTTCACACCCCACCCAGTACTGCGGAATCAGAATCACCGTTGAGTTTAAACAAGCGAATGAGCCAATTGCAGTAAAGTGCCATGCAGATTAAAATTTTTCCCACTTGTGACGAATGCAGCTATCGAGTTTTTTTGCATGTTATATGCTAATTAATATTCGTGTCAGTCAGCTGTTGGCTCTCACGCTGGCCAATAGAATCTTCCTGCTTATTCGTGGCAGCCAGCTATAAGCTCTCACTCTGGCCAGTAGAAAATGACCGCAAACTACATGAAAACTGCCGTAGAAGCATGAAAAAATCGATTATTTCCACTATCGATGGGAGTTTGGAAATGCAAAGTCGGTGTTGGCCTTCCCGCTAACTTGGAGCATGTGCATGTAAATTTTGGTGCAAATCCGTCGAAAATTGCGGCCGTACATTCGTTACACACACACACACATTGGAAATTTTGGAAGTGCGTATTGCCAGACATGAGCAAGTGACAACACTGCGAGACCTTGAGCAAGAAAACATTTAGACATTTAGAATTCAAGATGAAATTCACAGTATTCCAGCTGAGATGTTGCAGCAGTCAATGAGGAATCTCAACAGCAGATTTCAAGAATGCATTCGTGCAGGAGGACGCCATCTACAGGACGTAATTTAAAAAAAAATGAAAATTCCATGATTTTTTCTTAAATGGCATGTTTGAAGGTTTCAATTACTATGAATAAAATATTTTTCTTCCATTACTCTTGGTTTTATTGGATTGCTAAAAAGTTCCCGTTTTTTGGCGTCACCCTATATATATATATATATATATATATATATAGTTGGCCACTCATACTCGAAGATACTCGTCAACTAGGGCGGCTAGCCAATCCCTATTGTAGACGCTTAATCAGGCGCATTTGTTTTTACTCAACAGCCACAGAGCCCGCCTGTTGTTTATACTGCAACTATGCTGAGCAGAACTTAGTTACAGTTTCTGGGAAAGAGCGTGCTATCTAGAGTGATCAACAATTTGAACAAAGCCACCACGCTTTCGCCCACGGCCACGATGACTCATGACGTTGTGCTAGCACAGCTATCGACGGTAGCCAAGGGTTCCGTATACTCAATTTCACTCACAAGGCTTGGGTGAACCCGTGGTATGATTTTCCAGGCACTTTTTAAAGGTGCTGCATGCTGGGATCAACTCCTTCCTGTTTCCTTCCTGACAAATCGACCATGGGTCTCATGATCAGAATGCGAACGTTCTATCCACTCGGCCACGTGCCCATATATTAAAAAAAAATATGGAACGCTTGTCGAATTTACGTGTCATCCTTGTCATCCAATTTTAGTTCCGCAGTATATATACTAAAATTGGAACGATACAGAGAAGATTGAAAGATTAGGCAGGAATTAAAATATAATGTACAAACACGACTGTCACAATTCCCTGCAGAAAAGATATCAAGCCAAGCGATGTGGCGTGACCACTTGCAGCCAACGATGGACAAACGCAGTCTGACGTCACGATCATACGAATTATACATTAGTTGGAATCTTTTCTGATACTGCAATAATCAATATTTCAAAGATCACAAAAATTAAGGGGCTTATACGATTTAAGCGTTACATACAAAACGGTAGTATATCTATTTATCTATCTATCTATCAAATTTAAAATCAATTCACAACAATGCCACTAAGACGCATGGACCTACTGGGAGTAAAAAAGAACGAAAACATTTTATAAGGAACCGGAAACAATATCCTAAACAGGGAACAATGGATAAACCTATACTCGGGTTCAAAAGACCAGGAAGGCGTGTGAATCGAGCGGTAGGTGAATCTCTCTGCTCCTATTGAGTAGAAAAATAATTAGTAAGTAAAATATCAGCGTACAGACGGAGACATTGGACTTTAGACAAAACGTAAACGCAATCCTCTACAGGAAACAAGGTATAAATCTCTACTCGCGTTCACCTATCATCCGGTTCAAACTACTCCAAGAGACGCAGATTAAAGGTATGTTCTGTCTGGCTACTTATTATGGGTTAGATACGTGTTACGTGTGACAAACATTCTCAACGCGAAAGTGTGTGAAAGTTAGTGAGATGCAGAAGGATGATTTGATTGGATACGTGTCACGTGTAATGAAGTAACAGATAATATTTAAGAAAACATTTTGGGTGCTAAAATGTGTAAAGTTTAGTGAGATGCTGCAGGATGTTTTGAAGAAATTTGTTTTGTTAGATTTTTCATTAATGGATATCTCGTGCGTAATTTATATATATATATATATATATATATATATATATATATATTGATTTTTATGTATTCGGAAGAGATAAGTTAGACTCATGAACAATGGATCTGTAGAAAAATTGTGATGCAATGTAGTTTTTTAAACGTGTGTTAATAGCTGGTAATATTGCTAGAAATAAATTTTCATAATATTTTCTCTTTAAATATTTATGTTCTTTTTTTATAACGCTAGCATTAAAGAAATTATGTCCGATGTCGTTGCGGTGTAAGACGAGACGAGAGAATTTGAATGTTTATCTAAACGCAAATCTCTTGTGTTCCTGGATTCAGGCCTTTAGATCTGAAAACCCGCATCCAAGAACACAAAAGAGATTTGCGTTTAGATAAATATTTAACATTACACCATTACTCTTGCCAGACATAAGGTCTTTCAGCAGTCATCCTCTTTCCTGATCCAGGGCGTTATTTCTTGATCCATATATGTATATGTATGTATTATATTAGGCAGCATATATTTTATATTATAAAGAGTTATCATACATTGAATCAATGAGCAATATTAATGTGATTAATGGCGAAATCTCTTTGCTAAGAGGCTTAATATAAGCATTAAACTATTAACAATCCAATGAATGATTCGATCCTTACGTATAAAATTGTTGTCAGATGGATGTAGTGTATTTTTTATAGAAGCAAGTACTTTCAAAGACATCATGTCTTCATCGTCAGGCCGTAATTTTTCCTTTAAAATCAAAACTTGAAGACGAAATAAATGTGTTGTAGACCGAAAGATGTTTCTTTAAGAATGTGTTATTTATTAACGGTTATATAATATTGGAACGTGCAAGTCGCAACGCTAAAGTTCAAATATTTCAAGTGAGAACTTTTTTTATATGAATTTTGTAATTTGGTAAATCCACGAATTCTTTTGTTGTGTTTTTCACTTAACGTGACATGAACTAAGTACATAGTTCAATTAATATTGATGTCTTAGTAGTTTTTTTTTCTCCGGAATTTCGTACTGCGGAACAATTGTTTTTTTTTTATAAACGTATTATATGAGGCAGCATATATTTTATATTATACAGATTAATAGCATTAATATTGCTAATTGATTCAATGTATGATTTTCTTTTTAATATATATATATATATATATATATATATATATATATATATATATATATATATATATATATATGAAAATTTCTCCAATTTGACCAGTAGAGGAGACAATATTAATGAATAAAAATGACAATAGGAAAACTAGTAATTAATTTCATTTTCGTATTTTGCTTTGATAAAGTCCACATTGGACGAAACGCGTCAGCAATTACCAGTTTTCCTATTGTCATCTTTATTCATTATTATATATATATATATATATATATATATATATATATATATAATGGTAAGTGAAATCGTGTCAGAATGCTACCACTTCCATGAATTATATATTTTTGCTTCCTTTGCCAATGGTTACTCTCGCGAATAAAACAGGTTTTGCAAGCAAGCTTAGCATTTGCTGCATTGATATCATAGAAATAGAACATGTGGCCATTGTATTGACCCGTGTGACAATCCTAGCGCATGACTTTTAAGAGGCTTACACGCTCACATTCTGCACATGTAAATGCTTTTATATTGTCTTTTCCTGGGATGAGGCTTACGTTTTTCATATAACAAGAAGCCAGTTTTAACACTGCGGGATCAAGCTTGCCATTTTCGAAGTTGTTAATATCAATCTCTTCTAAGTAGATATCTCATACGCAAATTCTTCCCAAATACTGATGTATATATTCACCTTCTTAAGTGTGTCCTTGAAGCAATCTCTGCAGCGTTTGTGCAGTCTGCATTGCGTACGTTTGAGCTGGAATCTCTCCTGGTTGCCGTTTGACCTGGGTTTTCATTTGCACGGGACTTTATTTTCCTCGCTGAAACATTGGCTCTTTTGATTGCAATCTTGTCCTCTGTTGGTGGAGATTTATTTTTGCGAGTGTTCCTTCTACCGTATGCAAAAAACAACAATAAACTACAAATAAATAAATAAATAATTTAAAATTGATCACTGCATTTAAATATTGCATTAATATTTAAGTTTACTTTTTAAAAGTTCAACGATAATTCTTTTGCCACCATTTAATTTAAAAAAAAAACATTTGATGTGAGTAGGTCCTTACTTTCCGTATAAGCAATTATTTTTGCTTCGTCGGTGAAATTCACAGTTTTTCGCAATTAATTCAAATTATTCTCAAAATGATTTCCAAGTTATAAAAATTGTTATCGTACACAAATAATCGCAAAAATCGCGTAAAAACATCATTGAAAACAATCGCAGTAGTTAAATCTTCGGAATCCGAAATTATGCAACATGAGCTATTGAAAGTTAGAGAGTTACGTCCCTTTTATTGAAAAAGTGCGACACACTGAAGCATTGGCATTTATTGTATAGAAGAAAATGAGCCTTTAATTGCAGTGTCCCTTTGCTTCAAAAATATAGGAGGCACGGTGGAGTAATGGATAGCGGCTTGGATTGAGTAATCGGAGAGCCGAGTTCGAATTCCAGTCGAATCCATTACATTCACTTACGTGCTAACACCCTTGGGAAAGGTGTGAATCCTCTTTCTTCTCCCTCCAAAATAGACTGGGTTCTATAGCCTTGGATGGCAACTGGTCTAGGAGAAGGAAAACTCTAAATTCAAAACCTGCTCTTAGAGGAGGGTGAATGGAGTCTCTCTGAGCCTTGGTTGGTAATCCATTTAGTGTTGGTGTCACGATAAAAACACCCTTGATAGCCCTAGCGAAGCATCAAGAATTCCGCTATTTGACAAGATTATGAACTACACCAGTCGGAGTGTTGGTGAGTTCAATCTCGGCTGAGGCCGCAGGAGAGAGAGACTTCAAAAATTGTAACAAACTGACAATGGCCTCTCTCTCTCTCTCTCTCTCTATATATATATATATATATATATATATATATATATCAGCGTGTGTGTGTAAATTATTTTCAGCTAGTAAAAACTAATCTTAGCCAACGCGTTCGTACTCCGTGTGACTTTATGAAAGCAATTGCGAAACGCATTGGTTAAATTTAGTTTACTTCCGTCTTTTTATTTATATATATATATATATATATATATATATATATATATATATATATATATATATATATATATATATGTGTGTGTGTGTGTGTGTATGTATGTGTTTATATCTTCTTTGAACAACGTTGACGAGGTACTTTATTACCAATTATTGTATATGCCCACATGTCTTCTTTTCTGAAATTAATCAACGTAGAAATTGCTCTAGAAACATAAATAATTCTGTTGAACACACCACCACTTGGTTGTCAAGACGTCTGACCATACATCTCTCAGACCAGAGCTCAACACGGACACATTTATACCAACATAGAATCGCAGCTATCGCAACAAGCCACATGCTAGACGAGAACACGCATATGATATGTACCTCCCAGAAGAAGATGCTTAAAGCCTTTTGGAAGTGTTTTTTTTTTTTTATGATAAACACGAAACCAAACCTTAATAGCATTAATTATGAACACGGTCGAAATAGACTTGCCTTATTTGGAAGTTAAGACTATATCTATTTTCAGTAGCTTTTATACTATGTATAATAATAATTACACACCATTTATTACAACAAAAGATAATCCTTGAAGGTGGCTGATAGTTTAGTCGAAAGCTCTCAGATTCCACAAATATTTGAACAATCTTCACATTCAATAAGTCCGTATAAAAAGAGAGTTGTACACATACAAAGAAGACATAGTGATATAAATGCTAAATAAACGCAACGTTTTTTCTTGTTCAACAATATATTCAGCTTGGATATATGAAAGAACACCATACAGAAACAGTCAATTTTTTCACCTCAAATGCTCTTCTAAACATCGCTTGAGGCGTGAAACTGACGACCATATATATATATATATATATATATATATATATATATATATAACAACGAACGCACTTAAATATGAATATAAACATGTGGAGAGAGATAGACGAGCTAATTTGGCCCGTCTATCTCTCTCGACATGTTTATATTCATATTTGTATTGATATACCTACACAATGACGCGTACTTCAATTGAAAAGTACCGGTCGAGAGATGAAACATTATCATAGGTTGTGTGAATCCATAAATCAATCAACCGAACCACAAATCAATCACATTTTTCTTCATGCCTGACTAAAGTCAACAAATCGATCATTTATCCGGACACTATCCGCACATCATCAGGAGACAAAAACGAACAAATATATATTTTTTCTTTCTTTCTTTTCGTACACAAGGATATTACTGGCGTCAAGAGTCGGGTGAGAAACGAAATCCTGCAGACTTTCGCTATCAGATGGAAATTTCATTTCGAGATCGTTGTACAGCCAAACGTGAAAAGGCAATATCATATTAATCACCGCCTTTTCAATCTGTATTTGAATGTTGAATAAGGCAGATTCGTCATAACGAAACCGGAAGTGGCGCGGAGAAATGCAATCCGACCGCCTGAACAAATCGCGTCGCTGTTTTAGCTCCAAAGAACCAAATGAGCAGAATCGATATTAAGTTTTGGAATGGGCGGGGGCTTAAAATAGGCAACCCCTCGACAGAGTATAGAGTTTGAGAATGTACAGGCGCATAATGGGAAAGAAGAAAAGAAAAAGAAAAACAAGGGGACAGAACGAGATAAATACACAGACTTCAGAAGAGTAAACAAATAAAAAAAGAGAGAGAGGTTTCCGTCTGGGGACGAAGCGTTATCAGTTTGGGGGGTGAAACATTTATGATTCCTTTTTGTAGATTCTAAACTAGATGTAGTGGATCAAATAGTAGACAAAAGCCGAGTAGATTAAATAGTTCGTTTGTAAAACTGATCTTTTGATAATTGTGAGTTCAATCCCCATCCCGGGTATTAAAGATAAGTACGCGTAAAGCTATAAAAAAACAAAAAAACAACAACAAAAAAGAAAAAAAAAAGAAAGAAGAATAATATGAAATGTTTTCTAATATCTTGGTTTGTATATCTGTGTGATCGAAATCATGAAAATTAAATACGAATCTTAAGTACTGTAAGAGCCAGGCTAATATCTGAACACTTACAGGTATGTAAATATTACACACATACAGAGAAACACACACACACATATATATATATTCTCGGATATTCATGCCGGTAAATGTTAATACTGTTTATTATAAACGGACAATTTACTTAAATATTTGTATCTATAAAAATAACGTGTAAAATAAATGTATTAAAATAATTGTCCTACTTAATACATTTCATAATTTCGAATGTTAATCGACTGAAATTGGTTTTTGAAGGATCCAAAAAGGAATAAAAATTATCATTAACAAATAAAAAATCCTTTCGTGTTTCTCTTAATAATAGCATAAAGATTTTGACGATAAAACATTTTTTACCGAATGTTTAGATGTACATCTCTCTCTCTCTCTATCTATCTATCTATCTGTCTGTCTGTCTGTCTATCTATCTATCTGTCTGTCTGTCTATCTATCTATCTATCTATCTATCTATATATATATATATATATATATATATATATATATATAAACGGTGATCCTTGTTTCTATAAATTTCTGCCGTATTAGTTCTTTGTAGTAAAATAAGAACTAATACGGCAAGGATCATTTCATTCATAACGGATTCGGAGGTTTTTGTATATTATTTGAATTGTTTGCGACGATGGATTTCTCGCCAATTAAATCATTAACCTTTGCATTTGTTTTTTGTGTGAATAATTCATGAATATATATATATATATATATGTGTGTGTGTGTGTGTGTGTGTGTGTGTGTGTGTGTGTGTGTGTGTGTCTTAAAATTCCCATAATAAATCTGTAAAGACAAGCTGAATAAAATAGACAATCGGAAAATAGTATATATATATATATATATATATATATATATATATATATATATATGCCCGTGTGCGCGTGCGCGTGTGTGTGTTTGTATGTATATATATATATATATATATATATATATATATATATATATATATATATATATATTGAGATGTAAATCAACACTGTACGTTGACAGTCGCTTTAACGCTTCAAATACGATCTTCAAACCTGAAGATCAAACTGATGTGTGACACAGACAATCACCATGCAGTGTTGCATCCCACATCAAAATTGTATATATAGAAACGATCTCTCTCTGATACTGGGAATAGTCCTTCAGGAAATATAGTAAATTTTAAACACTATATATGAAGTTATTTTTCATTGTGACTGTATGTGCCTAAATATTACACAAGTCGGTGACATCAAATAAAATGCGGCTTTTTCGTTTATATCATCCATGTTTTTATATGCTCCATGTTTTTATATCCTTTCTATCCCATAAGCATGTGTACTTATATAAGTTTGATAACTAGTGTGCATATTAAGTTTTAAAAATGAAAATACATGTTTTATTTACTCATTTCCAGTTTAATATCGTGTATATTTTTTTAAAGTTATACACATAGACTTATTACGTTTTTTTAAAGTTATACACATAGACTTATTTTATGCTGTGAATATGGTAACCACCTTAGAATTTAGAAGACAACTTCGTTGAAACAAAATAAACAAAGTAATCAATGTCTAAAGGAATAGTAAAACGTTTTAATACCATATTTTGAAAATTTAACAACTGAGAATTCCATGAACGGAGCGAGTAAGAATCTGTGAAGTCTTCAGAAATGGTAACTAAAATAGCACTTACAATCAGAATCAGAAGAGACAGCTGAAATACCTTGAACACATAAGGAGAAATTCGAGAACTTAACCCTCACAGGACACAGTCAGAGCAAGAGAGATAGAGAAAGGTAGCGAGCCATTTAACTGACGAGCTTGTGTGAATTTATGCTGGAACGTAGGGGCTGGTTTTGGCAAACACTGCTAAGCACCACAAGGGATATAGAGTTTTGGATAGCCATGATATCATATGTACTGGAGGGATGCAGAACATAGAAACGAAGAATCAGAAGAAGAAGAAACAGAATAATAATAATAATAATAATAATAATAATAATAATAAGAAGAAGAAGAAGAAGAAGAATCAAGAGAAGAAAAATCAGAAGTAGAAGAAGAATAAAGAGAAGTAGTAGTATCAGGAGAAGAAGAATCAGAAGAAGAAAAAGAATCAGAAGATGAATCAGGTAAAGAAGAAGAATCAGATGGAGAAAGAGAATCAGAAGAACAAGAATAATAATAAGAAGAAGAATGTGAAGAAGAAGAAGAAGAAGAAGAAGAAAAATGAGGAGAAGAAGAATCAGAAGAAGAATGAGGAAAAGAAAAAAATCACAAGAAGAAGAATCAGGAGAAGAAGAGAAATCAGAAGAAGAAAAAGAATCAGAAGAAGAAAATTAGAATATTATACGATACCGTATATTAAATAAACGACTACCAAGACATTGAAAACCTATCAAACTGCGTTAATTACGGCAATTTCCTTCGTATTAAATGGCATACGTAGATCAATCTTCGAAAGTAATGAATATTACCTATATGACAATTCCCCGTTTCAAGTTGCTCATGCGTTAGGGAACGGTTTATGAAACATGATGACGTTCTTGCCTTCGAGACGGAATCATCAAACAGGTCATCCTCAAAACCCACCGACAATCTACAAAAATTTATTGGCAACATCAAGCGCCATCTTCCGTCTTCCTGAACCCCGTTCCCTTATTTTTCTTTTCCTCAACTCTCCTCGCTATTATCTTTTCATTCTCTTTCACTCTCTATAGCCCCTTGCGTCCTAGTGACATTGTCGCCTTGTTTGAATGCCAAACGATTAAAAGCAAAAACTATTTCTTCATTCATTCCATGCAAATTCTTTGGTCAGCGGTCTTAGTAATTCGCTTATTTCGAAGTGGTTCTCGAAGGATTCCCTTAAGGATTCCTCGAAGAATTCCCCGAAGAATTCATCGAAGAATTTCCCAAATCCTATCTGGAATTATTATTCTCCGGTGGAACACAAAGTTTATCTGACAGGCGGCATAATTTTATAAAAAGTTCAGGGAAAATATTTTTGATAATGAAACAGAGATATGAATATTTATGCGTAAAATATTTGATCAGCAAAATAAGGAAAACAATTTTTCTTCTCCTTCTCAGCCGGTGATCGTCCTTTGGCGTCGTCTTTCCACAGATTCAGTGGGAAGAGCGGGCCATTACTCTACGGAGCTGCCCCATTGCGTACTGGTAGGGGTGGATGTGACACGCTTAGGCGATCACGTCTCTTTTCGATTCATGATCCCCTAAGGGTATTTGCATAAGTGAATGTAACGAAGGCGACTGATATTCGAACATGGCTCTCAAATGTCTCATTCTGGGACGCTATCCATTGCACCAGCCGCACATCCAAGCTTACATGTTGATTGACTGATCAACTTTTTCAGGTTATTTAAAGCCAGAAAAAATATTTTTTTAGACTTTTGGGAGATAATAATTATTTACTGATACAAGTCCAACTCATTAACCCATAGTTGGGGATAGAAGATTTAGATTCATAAGTCAGTCAGTTATTTGCCATACGTGATGCACGCTTAGACGACCATGTATCTTTTGAAACATGACTGACGAGGCAGATTTTTTTCCCACAGTAGGTTGCCAATTCTTTCTGTGTTAGACCAGTTACCATTCAAGGCTACAGAACTCAGTCTGTTCTGCTATTTACCCATAGCTGGGGGCGGAGAAGAGGATTCATACATTTCGCAAGGGTATTAGCATGTAAATGAATGTAATGGAATTCGAGTTCAGCTCCCCGATTCCTCAATCCATTACTCCACCGTACCTTTTCTCTGATAGGACCCGTGAGTTAATGAAAGCATTTGCATCAGACTAAATATTAGCGTTATATGCGTAAATATTGTTTGTAAGCCTTGTCTTCTAAATTCACAGTCAAAGTTTTGTCGTAGTAAATTCCAACCTTATGGATGAATCAATAAAAAATTGCCATTGTTTTATTAAGACAAAAATCAAATTCGCGTTTTACAAGGGCAAAAATCGATACTGATTTTTCGAGGTTGAATTAAAATTTTGAAAGAAAGAGAGCGATTCTTGATATTTTTCAATAATATTTAAGAAAAAAAAATGGCTGCCTTGAATGGCCACTCTTCAGCTGTTGACGAAGAATCAAATACGACTTGATTAAACAGCGAGAGATTTGTAAAGGAAAAGAAGTAAAAAAAAAAAACGAAACTTATTCAATCGTTGCTTTTTTTTCATTACATTTATTCAAATTGAAGTCACTTATAGTTTGATTAGTTATTTTAAAGATAAGAGGCTACAAGAGGTTGATTAAAAAAAACAAAAACAAAGTCAACACACCGTTCAGAATTGCATTTTATTGATAAAGAGTAAAGAAAAATTCTCAAATTTGTTATCTTTCATTTAGTCGCTCCGAACCAAAGACATTTTAATTTTCGAATTTTACTGTTAAGGTGTCGACAGAAGAGAATGATTTTGAGAGGTTTTCTATAAAGAAAAAAAACGTATTTAAATAAAAAGAAATAGACATCATATTTTCTATTAACTGAATTCGAAGAAAAAAATTATATTCATTTAGCAGTTTTAATTGGAAAAAAATAGCAGCCTCTTTATTTACAGAATTTTAATTACAGGTTGGGGAATAAGCGAGTTCTTTTAAGACCTGTTCTTCACTTCTATAGTTTATGACTAATCGTTTTTATTTGTCTCATCGGAGAAGACCCGAATGACAAGCCTGAAATACAGGTGAAGAATGTAAAGAAACAAATATGTAAAGAAAAAAAAAAAAAAAGGAATAATTAGATTTAGAAAAATTGAAGCTCACTGAGTAAAGAGAAATTAAATTGAGATTAGATCTGTCACAACAATGGTACTAAATCCCATGTTATTACTGAATGGGTTTTGCAACACTTAACAATTAAAACGATCAAGGATAAGAACATTTTATGCGACCTAGCTCAGCCAAAATGAGCATGCAAGGCAACGTTCGTACATCACCATTGCTTGCTCGATTAGGTTTTTGAGTTTGAGTCACATTCAATAAAACGTAGGATTAAATTGCAGAGACAGGAATGAATAAATAAGTCAATGAAAAATAAACGCATCAAATAAATCATGAGAAAGAGTTATATAAACCAAAGATTCAAACATTATGCTTCTTGAATTTAAGTAAAAAAATCTATGTAAAAATTACTGAGTTAATGTTATAATTGAAAATAATTAAGATTATATTAATTTTAACATTCAGATGAAACCTCAAGAGACATTGGTACAGATACGTGACACTGAGGGAATAGATTTACTCTTGCTCTTTTATATATTCTGCTGAATTTTGGTGAAACTAGTGATATATATATATATATACATATATCAGAGTCTGTCTATATTTCTGAGATGAGGTATTATGTACAGTATTTACATTAGTCGGACTATTGTCCTCATCTTTGTCGCCATATTTGTCACAACGTTTCGGCCGTTGTACGCTCCGACCTTCTTCTAATGTAAATACTGTACATAATACCTCATCTCAGAAATATAGACAGACTCTGAACGATCGGTACGGACTCGATATACCAAAAATATGGAGACAAATTGAGAAATCCTACCAAAAACTGGCACGAATATCGAACCATCTGACATTCCTACACCGATGCAGAGACCTACAACTCATCCCTTCAGGCTTGGCACCAAGACACCTGAAGAAGGCCGGAGCGTACAACGGCCGAAACGTTGTGACAAATATGGCGACAAAGATGAGGACAATAGTCCGACTAATGTAAATAATATACATATATATATATCACTATTTTAATATATTTTCTATTACACGTTATTTTTTATGGATACAACTTATTTGAGTAAATGCTCTGTTTTAATTAAACAGTATTAAGTGCATTTACCAGAATGAATGTCCTTGAAATTTGGTAGAAAATATGCATTCTCCGACAGGAATCGAACGTCTCTCCCATAAATAAACCGTCATTGAGCCAGACGGGCTGTTAACATATTAAACTACAGAGAAATTTATACGCGCTGCTTTCGACTTTACGAACTGAAAATTTATTTATGGCTAAAAGGTTAACAGCTCGTCAGGATCTCTGACGCGATTCATAATGGAGAATGTATATTTTCTAGGAAATTTCTCGAAAATTCGTCCTCGTAAATGTAATTAATATTGTTTAATGAAAACAGAGCATTAACTCAAATAAGTTGTATCCATATATATATATATATATATATATATATATATATATATATATATATATATACACAGTATTTACATTAGTCGGACTATTGTCCTCATCTTTGTCGCTATATTTGTCACAACGTTTCGGCCGTTGTACGCTCCGGCCGTCTTCAGGTGGTTGGAATTTCGAACTGAACACTTTGTTTCGATCACTGGGGTAGACAGTTCTAGTATGAACTTCTGGGTATTATAAATCTAAAGTTTTCAGCATCATTTTTTACCAGTACTCATATTGCAATTTTGCTGTTATCATTGCATGTTTTTACCAGAGTTCATATTACAACTTTGTTATCATTGTTTTCTCTGGCATTCCTTATTACTAGTTCCCATATTGTATTTATTTCTATGCTTGGTCGGCTCAGGAGATTTTTGTGGCCTAGCATATGTGCTGATTCCTTATGTTTTCGAATTTTCCAATGGTGTTCCCTATCTATGATCTCAACAGGGGACGGTGATCTCCCTTCTCTCTCCATATGTGGTCAGCCACGCCTGATTTTTCTACTTCCCCTCGCGTTACAGCTTTCTGGTGTTCTTGAAGCCTTACCTTGAGAGGGCGTTCTGTCTCTCCTTTATATTCCTTTCCGCAGCTGCACGGGATAGCGTACACACAGTCTTTAGTCATGTTCTCCTCTGTGGGGGGTCTCACTCGAGAGAGATATCTGGCGACAAAGATGAGGGCAATAGTCCGACTAATGTAAAAACTATACATAATACCCCATCTCAAAATATATATATATATATATATATATATATATATATATATATATATATATATGTGTGTGTATATTCATGCACGTTTCATTAAATAATATAGACAAGTGTTGTCTATTTTATGTAGAATTTTTTCGTAACGTCTGATAACTTTAATAACATTATCGTTGAAACGTGCATGAATGAAAAATGAATTTATACACACAATTTGTGTATATGTGTGTGTGTGTGTGTGTGTGCGCATATATATATATATTTATGCACCCACATCTATCTATCTATCTATCTATCTATCTATCTATATATATATATATATATATATATATATATATATATATATATGAAAATATACTGAAAAATATCAAAAAAAAATCCTAATATGTTTATGCTGTTTTAATGTTTAACGTTAACGTAAACATTAAAACACCATAATCGCATATTAGATTTTTGTTTGTTTTTTCAGTATATTTTTCTTCATAGTGTCGGATCTATATCCATATATTTGCTTATATATATATATATATATATATATATATATATATATATATATATATATATATATATATAGATAGATAGATATATATACATAAATATATATATATATATATATATATGTGTGTGTGTGTGTGTGTATGCATGCATGCATCTTTACATTCCTCAAAGCCTTGTGCTTTTAACTATTGTAATCACTAAAACTGACGCGATCGAATTTCTAGCGTTTTCATAAAATTAGTTTGGGGTGTATATATATATATATATATATATATATATATATATATACAGTTTTGGACAGAATTATTCATCCCCACTGAATATTTGCATATTTTCTCAGAAAATGCGAATATTTGAAAGTACTTACTGAATTTACCATAAATAGTTCATTCTGTATTTACTTTTGGATAATTTTTTATAAACTTCGATCTATTATATTCATAGTTATAGATTTTTCTAAAAATTGGTGCAGTGCAAAATTACCCCACTCCTTATGGAAATTATGAAATAATATTGCTTTATGCCAATTGTAATGTTTTTTTTCTTATTTTGACGTTAGAAATGAAATTCACATGATTCTATAACGTTCTTGAAGGTAATAAAGAATTCAAACGTGAATGCCACGTATCACGATCACTCAGCCGGTCTGCAAACATTGACGAGGATGGCTGAACCTAAGAGGAAGCTACTAATGAAGATAGCTAATGCATACAAACAAGGTGATGGTGATACAACACTTTCCAAATGTTGAAATGTTCTTAGATCAACAATTCGTAGAATTATGAAGTACAACCGGACTTATTGTGTTGAGATTTAATTAAGGGCTGACAGAAAATGTTTAATTTCTGATATAATGGAAAGAAAATTCTTAGAGCTATCTCGAATAATTTTCCCTTAACGACAAAGTGCATTTTCAATGATGTAAAAACATCAGAGTTGAACGTATCGACGAAGACAGTCACTAGATGCTTTCATCGAGCAGGATTTCAAGGTTGTCTCCCAAGGAAAACTCCTTTGCTTACGGATAAACATCTGAAAGGTAGATTAGGTTATGTCCAAAGCCATCTAGAATATGGGAGTAAATATTTGAATTCTGTTTTATGGTCTAAAATTATTTGGTTACATGAACTCCCGTTATGTATGGAAGGAAGTCAATGAAGCTGATAGATAAGAAAAATACCCTCTTAAATTTAAGCTCAGTGGTAGGAGCATTCTGCTCTGCGAATGTTTTGCTGCTTCTGGACCAGGAGAATTACTGGGAATACATGGTATGACGGATGAAGGACAGTCTTTGGGTATTCTTAAGAATAATATAAAAGAAAGTAAACTAAAGCTGTCTGGACGTTCCAACATGACAACGACACGAAATACATTTAATGAATTGTTACAAAATATTTAGATGACAGAAAAATTAATGTTTTGTCATACCTCGCCCATTTGTCATATTTGAAGAAAATAGTAAGAGAAAGAAGTCCTTCAAATTGGAGAAACTAGAAGCTATTGCCAATGAAGCATAGAGCAAAATACCTATTACTGTGTCCAGTGATCTAGTAAGGAACTATCAAAAATGATTAAAGACAAGAATCAAGAATAAAGGTTACAAAATTGTTTATTGAGGGAAGAGAGACAATAATTTTGTCCAATTTTATTTTTTTGTATTATTATTTGAAATAAAGATTTTCTTGTGGGCATCACTGTATATTCCTTGAAATTCATTATTTCATCATTTGTGATAAAATGTAGAATAAATCCTAAGAAGCCAGGCAAACCTACCTAGGTTTCACTTAAACGGATCTTCAGGGTAAAATGGCTATTTAGCCTGATGATCCGTTTAGGTGGAACCCAGGTAGGTTTGCTTTTGTTCCTAGTATTTATTCTAGTTTATCGCCTGCTTAGCGTTATTGAGCACTCTAAGGAGAAATCCTTTTTCACTTTTTCATATGTCATACATTTTTACCAATATATATATATATATATATATATATATATATATATATATATTTTAAAGCGTTTCTCCCCAAGCAAGGCGGGAAGCCCCTAGGGAGCAAGGGGTTACAGAAAAGGTGGAGCAAGATCAGATAGGAGTGATAGAAGAAAGGATGAGGAGGAGGGTAGTGGATAGGTCAAGGCAACTGGAGATATCGATTAACATTACACCTAAATAGCTGGAGATTATAGCTCGCAGGGTAGATGGAATAGGGAAGGGAGTTCCACAGGCGAGAGGTGCGAGACATGAAGCTATTGGAGTAGAAGAGACAGCTACATTGAGGAGTTTCGACAGTGAAAGGGTGAGAGTGAGATGCCAGCTTTGTAGGGCGTTTGAACTCATGACGTCTGGGAACCAGCGAGTGCAGCTCATCGGAGCAATTGCCATGAAAGTATTTGTAAAAAAGACAGAGAGAGGCGACGGCGCATCTGTGAGAAAGTGACTGTAGACGAGATGCCAGAGCAGGGCCAATTATATTGCATATACGCCTCTGGAGCCTATCAAGAACCCCGAGGCAAAAAGAAGGGGCTCCAGACCATATATGGCAGCAATACTCCTTGCAAGGGCGAATTGTTGATTTGTAGATCTGGAGGATCGATTCCGAGGAGAAAAATTTCCTGGTGCGGCACAGGGAGCCAACTTTCTTTGCGGTGGACAAAGCAATTGACTCAATGTATTTGTTCCATCTCAGGTCAGCCATCAACGTGAGACCGAACAGCCGCAGAGAGGTGCTCTCGAGAAGTTGAGCGTCAGACATTCTAATGGAGGTCAGGAAGGATCTCTGTGGTGATTATTAGAGAGCAGTTTTGTTTTTGAAGCATTAAAATTTACCGGCCAATTCCTGTCCCAGTTCACAACCGATTGGAGGTCCTTTTCAAGACGCACAGCTAGGTTAGTTTTGTCAGTGACACTAGATTTGTTTTTGAGGCAGGAATAAATTGTGGTGTCATCTGCGTAGGTGCCAACTTGGGAATTTATGGCGTCAGGAAGGTCATTTATGTAGATAAGGAATAAGTGGGGCCTAGGATGGAGCCTTGAGGAACACTTGCGTTCGTGGGATAGGAACTGGAGGAGAATCCATTAAGAACGCCCTTCAATTCACGGTTTGACAGGAATGTTTGTATTAGGTCAAGCAATCGATCCGTAATGCCATAACCCTGGAGCTTGCGAAGAAGGCCAGCATGCCAAACCTTATCAAATGCTTTGGAGATGTCAAGAGCCACGGCACGAGCTTCCCCGTTATTTTGAAGAGCTCACTAGACAGTTTCAGTGATGGCCGTAAGCATATCAGCTGTAGATCGGGCTAAGCGGAAGCCATATTGCTTGTCTGAGAGCAGATCATGGGATGTGAGGTGGTTAACCACCTCGGTATTGATTAGGGCTTCAAAGACTTTGCCGAAGAGGGGTATCAGACTGATAGGACGGTAGTTAGAAGGGTCAGAGGGGTCGCCAGAGTTCTTGAAGACAGGAACAATCGAAGAGGACTTCCAGCAGTCAGGAAAACAAGATTCCTTGAGGCAGTAATTGTATAGTTTAGAAAGGGCGGGCGCCAGTTCAGGCGCGCATTTCTTCAAGAAAATGGCTGGTATCCCATCTCCACCACTAGCCTTGTTGGGGTCTAAATTGGAGATAATGCCCAATACCAAAGACGGGGTTATGTGTAACCCACTCAATAGGGACTCAGTTCTAAGAGGAAAGTCGGGTATGTGTACACTGGAAGAGTCGAGCGTCGACTTGAATGAAAATTTCCGAGCAAAGCATTCAGCCTTGTCGGCAGAGGAGGTCAGAACTTCGAACTGGTTGAACAATGGTGGTATAGAGGGTTTGCAATTGTTCAATACGCTCTTGCAGAGCCGTCAATAATCTTTGGAGCCAAATTTGCTACATGCAATACGCTCCTTCATCCGAGCAGCAAATAATGACTTAGCATCGTTGAGGACACGCTGACACTCGTTACGGGCAGAGGCAAAGAGACGTCTACTGCAGTCAGACATGTCGCTACGGAATAGGTGAAAGAAGTGGTTCCTATGGGCGATGGCGGCTGAGCGAGCAGCAGGGAACCAGGAGGAGGAGCGCGACTTGACACTATATTTCCTTGAGGGTATGAAAGCGTCGATTCCAGCTTTAACCCAGGATAAGACCTCAGAAGTACATTCCTTTTACGGGGAGCGTAAAGACACCATCCCAGGGGACATCGCGGAGGAAATCACGGAACGTGTCCCAGTCATCTCGTTGATAGTAGAACAAAGTTCTAGTGGTAGGAGGTTGCATTGGGTGGAGTTGAAGGAGATGTTAATAGATACTACCGTATGATCAGAGTTACCAAGAGGGCAGAGTTGCGTGGCGCTACTCGGGGATAGAGGTAAAACACAGATCGAGAAGAGAGGCTTTGCCTTCCCGGTTGAAGGCAAAACGAGTGGGGAAGTTAACTATCTGCGTGAGGGATTGAGAGACTGAAAAATTGAACGTTTGAATGCCTGTGTGGTCAGTAGTAGCATTTTTAAGCCACATGGTATGATGGGCGTTAAAGTCGCCAAACACAAATATCTGAGCAAACGGGTGGAGGGAGAGAGCCTTGTCTATGCTGTCAGAAATGATATCGAGTATCCCACAGTCTTGAGAGGATGGAGAGCGGTAAAGGAAGAAGAGATAGCTTACCGCATTGAGAAGAGATAGTCGGAGACACATGTACGACTGGTCTGGTGATTAAGGTACAAGCACACAAGGTGCGATGGATAAATTGTCGCCGTCTAAATTATGCAAAAATGAAAATAACACTGACATCAAATTTTGACAGATATATTTACCAAAATTACACAAAAATATCTTGAAAAACTAAAGAATAAATTTATTCAATAACCTTGCCTTTGACGCGTTCCAGGCGACTTCGGAATCTCTTATATTTTCTGGACGCTCTCATTAAGTTGGTGAATGATGCCATAATACTTGCCTTCAGGTTATCTTTGGTGTTACAAGTTGTTTTGTTGTTCTCTCCCTCAACTGCGGTCCACACATAATAACCAAGATTGTATCAGTCTGGGAAGTTAGGTCGCCAGATGTAAAAGGTGATGCGGTCGCGAAAACCACGACTGGTTTCTCCTGCTTCTCTGGGGTACAATCCAGTTGCGAGACATAGTGTCTTACAGCGGCCACCCTCTTGAACCAGGGCAGCACTACTTCCTCAGGGCATTTGATGTAGGCCTCCGTGCTGAGTCTGAGACACTCACAAACAAATTTGGTAGTCTTTTTTTTTATCAGATCGATGAGAGTGAAATTTCCGAGCAATCGTACAATTTAAATTACCATTAGACTTATCTAAATATTTCCGAATTCTCAGATTGACACCCAAACGCACTAAAAATGTTCGCACTGCAGATTCTGGCGCGAAGGCCAAGGTGTAAAGCATGCTGCTTCAAAATTTCTGGCGGAGTGAATTGCGTCATGGTGCATCTTTTTCTAACAGATGATCCCAAACTGACCTTACTATACTGTGCAGTCGACAAAATCAAAACAAGGCGCATGCGCGAAATTAAAAATATAATATGTTGACAATATTTCCATCGCACTCCGTATATATATTTATCACTTTAAATGTTATTTAATACTGAATATAGAGAGAATTAGTGATATATATATATATATATATATATATATATATATATATATATATATATATATATGCATATATATGTACGTGTGTGTGTGAGTTTGCGTGATGCGGGCGCGTGCCTTCAAAGAAACACGTTAACTAACGTTTAAAATGAATTTTTAGAAATGATAAATCTTTCTTGAAGGTGTTATTTTAGTTTTAATTTAAAGCTGATTGATTAAATTTAATATTTCCGATAACCAAAATTGGTTTCTGTATATTAAAACTAATTTAAATTAACAGGAAATAAAAGTTAAAAGTCACTGATTTTAGCTATTTTGTCAGTACAATGTAATCTTTTTATTAAAAAATCTTTCAAAAATAAAATATACTTTTCTGAAACTTTATTTGAGGAATATAAGCTGATTTAAAGTTTAATTAAGTTGATTGGAAACAAATATTACTTTTTACGTTGAAATATCGCAGAAAATACATTTTTGACACAGTGGTAGGTGTTTGTCTAGGGTCTTAACAGGTTGACACCTTGACTGACAGTTGGATGTTCATCTAATTGTTTTCTGCGCAGCTCATATCTGTAAAAGGACTTGAGGAATATAACGTGAGCACATTTTTATATGATATTTAACTACCCAATAATCATAAAATTTTAGGAAAATATTGTCCGTGTTCTAATATTTTATTTACGCGCGTGAGCGCGCGCGCGCGGACACATACACACACGTACGCATTCGCATACACACGAATTTAAAATACTGGTGGTCGCTGAATTGTATTAAGTTTTCCATTTATGTTTATTAAATATAGTTTTACTTAATAGCAATATCACCTAGTCGGTACAAAATAATAAAATAAATTTTAATGATTTAAACTTTCATAAATTATAATCATTGAAATTATAAAATATGAAACCAACTCTTGTAAAAATTCATGATTCCTCGAAAAAAACTTCCTTAAGTCAATAGTGTCTATAATATATATTATTTATAAAAGCAATTAAGAGCTTTTCGAATTAAATAATCTTAGTCATATTGCATTTTTTATTTTAACAATCTGGAAATTTTCGGTAAATGGTGATGCTGTTGAACAAAAGAAATTTGTAATTTAAATTCGCAAAACTTGTGCGTGTATCATCATGACGTCGGCGATTATGACTCTCCACAATTTCCTAAAGCTTTAAATAAATTCTATGTTTTCGTTATTTCTAAACACTGTTCCGCTATTCATTTTTTCAAAGCCGTTAATTATGCTACACGTTGCTTTTCGCTGGGCCCCTTGCCCTTAATGTGTCATGTGAGTATCAGATTTTCTAGGTCTTCTTTCCTCATTATGTGGCCCAGATATTTCAACTCTCACTATCTAATGTTATTTTCCTTTTTGTTTCTATTTTCTCTAAAGCTTTGTCATTGCTCACATGTTCGGCTCTAGGTATCCTTAGCAGGCTATTATAAGCTTTGACCGGTGCAACAATTAATTTCTAAAATTTCATAAAATTAAATAAGTGGAGGTAACAGATATAAAAAAAATGTTTTTGTCAAGTTTTTTTTATTTAAAAAACGATACAGTTAGAAAGTAATTTAATTCATTTGTGAATATGTTCTGAAAGTTTCATTAAAACCCGACATTTATTTGATTTTTACAAGAATTTCCAAATCAATGTGTTTTTCACCTCAAAATAGACGCTACAATTTTCCATAACAATCTTTGGTTCCCCGTTGATGCAAGAAAAAACAAGATTTTTAACCAAAATTTCGAACGTTCTAAAAAGGAATAAAAAATTAATTTAATAATTAAAAAAAAATATTTGGCCTTTCTTCTTAATAGAAGCAAAGATTTTGAAGATAAAACTTATTTACTGACTTGTTTTATTAAGCGTGGTGAATTTTTCATCTATACTCTCTTTTAGCGAATCTGTGAAGGTACACACACACATATATATATATATATGTAATAATCCGAATGAATCCTAATAATATAAAATATTAAAACTGATCCACAAAGAGAGCTCAATGTATTTATTATAACAGAGCATATATAAATAAATTACATAGAATACAAATTCAAAATCATTCCATTTGACTAGATATTTTACCCAGCAAGAGGATTTATCAACATCAGTTGGTTTAAGCGATGTCTAGAAGATTTGGTCCTTTTCGTTTTTTCCTTTTTTTTTCTTTTACTTTTTCATCTTTCTCTCCTCTTCTTCTTTGTTTATTCTTTAAAGTTTAAAAATTTTAAGCTACTATTTATCTCTCCTTGGTGCTGATAAATCCTGCAAAGATGAAAAAGTTATTCAAATGAATTACTTTGGAATTTACATTCTATGTAATATATATATGTGTGTGTGTGTGTATGCCATTCGCAGATAGTACTGTTTCGCTGTATCACGGCTGATTAGTGCAACTAGACGTCCGAAAGCCTCAAGTCAGGATCGAAACCCGACCGATTTGGTGTAGTTCGGAGTTTCTACACCTAAGCCATCACTACTAGGCACAGAGAAGGTGCTAATTCTAGTGCATTGTTTTTACGATTGTAAAAAAAACGCCTGTCAGTCAGAATGATCGTATTCATTTTACCGAAGAGATTCATGTGTCAGTAACCAACTGGCGGAAAAAAGAACCCTAAATTCGGTTTCTGAGCCCTTTCGATCATTCTTTATCGTCATAATGTTTTCGCTTTCTCTTTGTTAAATTGTCGGCTTTCATTAGACTGCGTGCGATATATATATATATATATATATATATATATATATATATATATATATATATATATATATATATATATTTCTTTAGGACTTCATCACACTGAATTTGTTATGTTGGTTCGACTGCACATGCGCACGAACGAGAAATGCATGGAATTTTAAATTGATTTTTTTTAAATCAAGCCGATACTATTTAGATTCTTTTATTTTTGTCCGTCACTTTTGTTAGTAGATATCCCACACTACTAGAAGTTCTGCTAGGAATTATGAAATTTTGTAAGAACCAGAGCGCAAATTTACGGTGAATGACTTTGCGATCAAAGTACTCTCTCGAGATTTACGTCGTAGTGAATTGTTTTCTCCTTTGATCAGAATAGCATTTTTTTTATGTCAAAACTGTGGTCAGTCTCGTTACGGTAGACAAACAACGCATTTGACGTATTGTTTTGTAAAATGTCCCTTTTGTGTTCATATAATCCTTTATTCAGATCCCTTGAGGTATTTTTGTGACAATTATTACAGACAATGGAGTAAATTTCTCCTTCAGTTTTTAGATGATTGTTTTCTTTAGTATTGAATGAGTCACTTATTGTTTTAAATGGATTAGTTGCAAGAAATTTAGTCAGATGATGTCCTAAAGGACGAAATCCATCACTTGAAAACTTTTCCCACTTTGCCATATATTTTTCCCCAATATATAAATATATATATACCGATTGTGATAGCAAAATTGTCCAGTTGTTAGATTAAGCTTTGAACCGTTCTATCTTAGAAATGATTAGAGATAAATTACTGAAATTCTCCGAGGTTTTTATAAAACTATTGGACTCTGCTTTGAACAATAAGAATGTATTTAGTTCTAAGTTGAAATGATTACCCGCCTTGCTGGTTTTTTTACCTTCTGATTCAGTTTTTTCTTTCTACTGTTCCGTACTTTTTAAAACTTATTAACCGTGCTCTTGATAGTTCTTTAATGAACTTAAAAGAAGGAAGCCAGTATATGAATATTGGCACTATTACTGCACGACTGAATGACCTTTTTCTTCTTACCATTACTCAGTTGGGAAGACATAGTTGGCAAACATAAATGATTTTAACCTGTTCTCTTTCTAGGTGAATAACTCAAAGAGTTTTTCGGTGATTCTTACGATAAATGGAGTCAAGGTGGCTAAACTGATGGCTTATCTGAAAACCTGTAAAAAAGAAACTCAATTAGTTTATTGCGTTTTTAGATATTATATATTCTGTGGGACAAACAATTCTGCTGTTATACGGTTTGAACAGTTTTGCTGTTGCACCTGTTATATAAATATATATATATATATATATATATATATATATATATATATATATATATATATATATATATATTGCATTAATTTGTTAAATTGCTCAATATTAGGGATAGAGCGTATGTAAAATATTTAAAGTTGACACACTGATATCAACCCACAGTGGCGATGATCTGTTTCTTAATTAAACGCAATCTTCAAGGTATCTGAATTTCTTTACATATATATATATATAAATAATTAATCAATTTTGTTTTATTTTCTTTTTAATTTTATAAAAGATTATAAGGTAATCTATTGAAATTCATTGTAATTGATTCCCCTACAAAAACCGAAAAAAAATATTTTTATACGAGTTGACTTCTTAAAATGCAATATATATATATATATATATATATATATATATATATATATATATATATATATATATATATATATATATATATATATATATATATGTGTGTGTTTTCGAAATTCGTCATCTGGTATTCTTTTTTCATATATTGCTATCAATCTCGCATTGACACATCGATGTGTAATGGTTATCAAACTCATCTTACTAGAGCAATTACGACTTAGTCGTGAGTTCGATTCTCGCTAGGTTCTCCATTATTCGTCCTTATGCTACATTTTTCTAATTTGCTATTACTATATTTCGAGAATATTTTTTACATTTTTCGAAATAACGTGCTATAGGCATATTTTTTGTCTTCCGTAGGAGGATAAATTTGGTATGGATGTACATAGCAAACTGGCTTCCCTTATTAACTTTTATAAAATTGAAAAAGCACTCTACCCTCTATATGGAATGTTAAGCAATAATGTCGTATAGGCGTATTTTGTTTTGTCTTCCGTATGGGAATAAGTTTGTTATGGATTTACATAGCAAGCCGGATATCCTTATTAACTAAAAAAAATAAATTAATAAACACTCTGCATATGAAATATTCTCAGTAGATTTTATTGACAAAGCGATAAATGGAAAAAAAAATCTATGATTGTTTGGAAGAGGGACACGGTTCATATGTACGTGTCTGTCTTCCAAACAATCATAGATGTTTTTTTTTCGAGCACACGTGTGTGTGTGCTCGAATGTGTGCGCAAATTGCGAGAAAAGGGGACGCACTGAACAAGATTGAAAAAAAAAAAACACTTTCTGTCTGAAGGATCCCCACTTAAAATATCAAAATCAATAGAACCGGAAAAGAAGAAATCTTCACGTGAATTTGCTTATTGCTTTCAAATAACCAGAACGAATTAAAGGACAAAGGACAACTCTTTTTTGTCAATGGAAGATAGAAACAAAAAAATAAGGAGAAGAAATCGGACTGCCACTGAGTCTGTCTCGGTCACGCAGTGACAAGCTGTCCATAGTTTGACAAAAAAATTGCCACTTGTCTTCTTTACTCTTAGCGTTGACATGAACTTTCTAATTGAAGATCGAAAAGGAAAAAAAACAAAGACTAAAGTGAAAAAAAGAGATTTTTTTATGTACTTCCTTCCCTGGTTCATTTCTCGTTTATTTATTTTTTTCTTTACTTTTTAGCTTCTTCTGCTAGCAATAATTTGAAGGTAAAGTCTGTTAAGTGTGGACGTGCATCAGGATAATATGTCGTCAGTCAGAGGGAACTGGATTAAATTGAAGACAGAATCTTTGACGGTACCGGTGACTTTCAGACAACACTTTGCTAAATAATACTGAACGTTTTAGCTTTAGTTGCCTTGGCAGTCTTGGAGACCTCTTTGCTGATAAAATCTAGTAAACTGTTATTGGCATATTTGTTTGTTGACAATGATTTTTGTGTTCAAGCCTATGTGAAAATTCCGTCGTTGGAATACACGGAAATTCAATACAAGGCATTTATTTGTATCATGATTTACTAAGAGTTGCTTAGACATAGTACGGATCACCCAGTGAGGATCGAACTCACTATTCAATCGTAACTGATCTGGCGAGACAAGCTTGCTAACTATCAATGACTTACAAATCGCAGTTTTGATGTGGTACAAAGCTTAGATTGCGGAGCAGCCAGTAAGGATCGAACTCACTAGTCCGTCTTAACTGATTGAGCGAGATAAGCTTGCTAAGAATTATGTTACATCGAAATACCCCAGCCACTTATGGAATTCACCAATTTTGCAAATTAACATATCAATCTAATTTGTAACTATATCAAAATAATAATAACTAGTTTTAACCCGATAAAATTCCACGGTTTTCCAATTTTAAATTTCTGCTAAATCTTAATTCTACAGTTAAAGATTGAATAAGATAATGGCGGCTTCTACAACAATAAGATATCCCTACAAGTTCCCCTATGACATCGTTAAATACTTGAGCGTCACAAATATAAAAAAATATCGCAATAAAAATCAAATAGGAATGTGGTGACTATTTTAACAAGTAAGAAGGTATAAATGACAAGATTTGGAAGAGGCAACTTTTTCCATTTCACTGAAACAGACGTTAAATATTTCTATCTTCATTTCTGTCTTTTATTTTCTCACTGAAACCAAGTAGCGTCTTAGATATTGATTTTGTCCTCTCACGCGACCAAAACGGAATTGTCCATTATTTATGTGCTATTAGTAGACGTTAAACACTTCTATCTTTATTTCTTTCTTTTTCCATGAAACCAAGTAACGTAT
>CAHIKZ030001358.1:1235000-1250000 GCA_903632075.3 Acanthosepion pharaonis | reverse complement strand
ACTTGCATTTTTTTTTCTGTGAGGTCATTTGAAATCAGTTGTTTATCCGACGCACCTAAGAAATATTGATCAGCTTAACGAAAGAATTAAATATGCAATAAATGCAATAAAATGACAGAGGAAACTCTCCAACGTGTTAATGTATCACGCAGGCACAGAACCGAAATGGATTTTGAAAAAAAGAGGAGTACATTGTGAACAGTGCATATATCAATTGAATAACTAGTAAATAAAATTTTCGGGTGTAATTATACTTTTAAAATTATACCTATGGTTGCATCAATATATATATATATATATATATATATATATATATATAATTTTTATTATATAAGTAAAAGGCTTATAAAAATAAGTAATAGAATTTCTACTATATAAATATAGTTGAATTTTTTCCGTTTAATTGAGAAATACTTATAATTATCCACTTACCAGGATTGAAAAAAAATATTATAAAACATAATAATAAAATTTTAAATCTGTACAAAAACCTGAGTAATAATTGCCATTCTAAAGTAATTTTTAAACATTACGTATTACCATTTCATACACCCATAATTTATTAATATGTCATAGTTCAACCCCCTACGGGTAATTACTTCATTTTGTTTATTCAGTTTTAATATTGCTAAGTATTTACATCCAGGATTGTTTGTATATGAATACGTCGTATTGAATATTTATCCAAATTCTAATTACTAATAGACTATACTTCTTTTAAAACAAATAAATGTAATAGAATTACTTAAATTACTTAAAAATTGTTATTTAATATCAAATATAAATATGTATATTTCATTTATCAGTTTTTTAAACATTATTTAAGGAAAATTTTTGACAATGTCGGCAAAGAATAGCTATTTCATTTCTTTGATTAAATAAATTTTTATTTTTTATAAAACTAATGCATAGTTCCTCATGAATGCACAAAGGGCATGGGTCATTTAATGACCTACATATTCTAGCTTTTCTTATTCATTTCCATTTCACAGTAGGCGTTTTATTGGTTTCTTTTAAGTGTCAGAAATATTTTGATAGGGACGTCTGATTTCGGTATTTATTTATGCTAAAAGAACCTTGATGTTGGTTGAACCGTTTGTTGAATTCATGCTTTGTGCATCCAGTGTAGACTTTTATATTGTTTGGATCCTCAATAGATAAGATATTGCATTGGTACACTAATTATTCATTGCGACACTTATTATTAAGAGGACCGTTATGAGGATTTCTACAGTTGCATAATTTTTGTTTATCTTCATCTCTTTTTATTATTGTACTGTTTAAATTTCTTTGGACTTGGACTAAGTATTTATTCAGGATATTAGCATTATGTTTCTTAATAATTTTTTCTAAGTTTTCAGTACAGCTGTAATTTAATCTTCGGGTATTATTATTGAATATAGTACTGAGTTTACTATCTTTAGGAAAATGTTTAACAAGGAATTTTTGTTCTAATTTATTCTTAACCATTTGGTTGTATGGGGTTGCATACCAAATTATTTTTCTGTTTCTATTTTTTTCTATGCTTTCAATTTTCATTTTTTATATAAATTAGTTTTGAACTTTTGTAGCCACATTCTTCTAGAGCTTTATTATAGAAATTAATATGTTCATAGAAAATCTTCTCATTTGCTGAATTTGGACTTATTCTCTTTTCGATAGATAAAAGTATATGCTTAATTATAGATGGAGGATGATTAGATTTAAGGTGTATATACAAAGGATTAGTATTGGGTTTTTTATAAGGTATGAATACATTTTTCATTAAATCTAATGTTATATCAAGGAAGTTCACCTTTTTCAATTTAGTGCGTACGGTTCAGACATTGAAATTCTCTATGTAATATCTTTCTAATTTTATCGATTTTAAAGTTTGTAGTGTTCTTTATAATCATAAGTCCATCGTCTCTGTATAATCCAATGTCAGTTATATTAATTTCACAATTTGCTGTGACATTATATAATATAAAAAGAACTATAAGAACTCAGCAGAGACCAGTGATCCCATTGTGGTGTCAAAATGGTCATAAGAATTTTTTATCCATTGCTCACCCTCATGTATTAGTACGATTTTTTTCATATTTATAATAATGCTTTTTTCTTCTTCTGTTACACCCGTGTATAGAGTAGCGAAGTCCATCGCATTCATGAAGTTTTTGATATTCATTGATAGTAATTTTCAATATCAGACTGCAATCATGTGTGGAGTTTGGGTGAATACAGTAACAGCTAAAGAAATATATTAGAGTAAAAACCATATCATCAAAATATATATATATATATATATATATATATATACGTACATATATACACATATATATATATATATATATATATATATATATATATATATATATATATATATATATATATATATATATCCAAATGTAAAAGACTGAAGAGTAAGATTTCAGCGTTCAAAATATTAATTTAAAACAGGGCTCAGTACAAAAGTAGAGCCGTAAATATTTAATCATTATGCAATGTTACATTAGAACATGGATATACTCACTACAAAACTGTACATTTTTGTCGTATATATATGCATATTCTAATGTAACATTGCATATATATATATATATATATATATATATATATATATATACAGATACATATACACATACACATATATATTTAGGTGGGTGTATCTGCGTGTGCGTATATTTGTGCCAAAGAAACTCTGATGTATATTAAAAATGGTAGATAAAAATTGATTGCAAATATGAACAGAGTTAAAACAATAGAGTCAAATACTCTACCTCAGACATATATGTGTGTGCTTAAATATCTGTAGAAATTTAGGATTAACTTGCATAAGCATATACATGGGTACCAACTCGTTTGCAGTGAGACATTCCAATGAAGTCAGAATTATAACGACGCACAATGTGTTAACGAAAATTTGAAGTGATATTATAATGATTTACAGACAAAATTAAAAGTTTTATGTGTCTAGCCGCTGTATGCAGTAAGTTTTCCAAGATCCATGTATTTTTAGTCGTTAGTTAACTTTTGTATTTAGAGCCCCTCCCCACAAAATATTGGGGAAAGATTTTATAGATACACGCACACAAACAGACATACACACAAAACACAGACAAACAGGCAAATAGATAGATAGATAGATAGATAGATAGATAGATGTGAACAGGATTCTATATGAACATATTCGTAATATATGGACAGAATTAATTAGAGTTGAGCAAAATTAAATAGATAGATATGGAAGCAATGGGATAGATATGCAGAGAATGAGATAGTATATATATATATATATATATATATATATATATATATATATATATATATATATATATATATACAGAGAATTATATATATAGATATATATATTTATTTAAAATTCATCAATTATTCATACAAAAAACAAATGCAAAAAGTTAATATTTAATTGGCGAAAATCCATCGTGCGAACAATTCAAATAATATACAAAAACCCCGAACCTGTTTTATGCATGAGTTCTTATTTTTACAAGCTTTAAATTAAATCTATTCTATACCTGAGGATGTCTGTAAGAACAGACGAAAGCTTGTAAAAATAAGAACTCATGCAACAGAAATTTATAGAAACAAGGATCTTTTCATGCATAAACAGGTTCAGGGTTTTTGTATATTATTTGAATTGTTCAAGACGATGGATTTCTGCCAATTAAATGATTAACCTTGTATTTGTTTTTGTATGAATAATTTATGAATTTGTAAATTAATTGCACCTTTATTGTAATTAAAATAACTGATCCAAATGCAAATTTTGGATAATAAGTGCGACATTACTGTAATTATTGAACAATAAAGTTCATGCCACTTTGACAGAAAATTTACCAGTAAAAAAGAATTCGCTTATCACCATATTTGTACAAGAACGCACAATTGTAAAATTTAAATTCAAACTCAGCGTTGCGACAGCACGCTCCAAACACAATAACTCATTTCTAATAGCATTTTTCGGATTACAACAGTCCATATATTTTCGTTGTCCTCTTATTACTGAGAGAAAAAACAAGAACAAAATCTATTCCATACCTGAGGATGTCTGTATGAACAGACGAAAACTTGTAAAAATAAGAACTCATTCAACAGAAATTCATAGAAACAAGGATCTTTTCATGCATAAACAGGTTCGGGGTTTTGGTACATTATTTGAATTGTTCGCGACGATGGATTCTCGCCAATTAAATCATTAACCTTGTATTTGTTTTTGTATGAATAATTCATGAATTTGTAAATTAATTGCACCTTTTATTGAAATATATATATATATATATATATATATATATATATATATATATATATATATATATATATGCATATATATATAGTATATTAGATAGTATATATATATATATATATATATATATATATATATAGATAGATAGATAGATAGATAGATAGATATGAACAACATTAGATAGATAGATAGATAGATAGATAGATAGATAGATAGATAGATAGATATAGCGACTAAAAATATTTCTTGGGGAGCTGCCACGCTATATTATTCCGCTAAAATAACGTAGCTGCGTTTGGATGCATGATCAGGAATTAGTGTAACATAGCGATCAAGGTTCAATGATGCCCATAGGCGGACCAGCGGATCTAATACGTGCCACATGAACGCTACAACGCTATGCTTATATGGTTAAATTGGGACGCATGTGTCCCAGTTGGAGTGCTAATGTTCTAATCATTCGGTCACGCGCCCATAACATAAGCTGCCCCTACATGAAATAAGATTATCCTTTAGACAGAGTATACAAGTTTGAATTTTTCTTCCGAAATATATATAGCTCTATGGTAATGTATGGCGAAACAGACTAGTCCATTTTCTGTTTTATAGTGATATAAACTCGTCTATTGCAGCTGTTTGATAAGCCCGGGCGCTGGTGGGGTCAGTTTTTAATCTAGCTGCCTCCTAAAATGTGCACATATCAATAAAGACCAGAAACGTATATATCCAGCTCCGTGATTCTCCGACTAACAGAGTTCCCTTGCAAAAGAGAGAGGAATAATATATTATCAAGATGTTCTTTACTGTTTATTATTGCCAGATCTTTATTGGAACACCAGTATTGTTCATTTATACCAGACAAGCCTAATATAAAAGAAATATCTATGTATCTACATATACTGTTTTATTTTGCTGTAAAGTGCTGAAATTCACGCATGCGCACCAATGCAATGTACAGCTTCATACGCCTACAGAAGCAAAATTTATTTCAATCATATGCAGATGTTACAACGTTTATATTCGTGTGTGTGACTGTGCAAGCCAACAATATGATGTTTTCGCATATTTTCTTTTTTTTTCTATTTTTTTTTTTTTGTGGAGGTGGGGAAGCGATCATTGCAAGCACGCACATTATGCATTTTGCGTGACTGGTTTAGCAAACGTGCGAAATTACATCGTATCAGGTCATCCATGCAGCCGACAATGTGTTGGCACGCCAGCCTTATGTACTGCCGCCATTTTTTTCTTCTGATATTCTCTCTTCTTTTTTCTCTTTCTCCTTTTTTCTGCAATTATTTTATTTTATATTTTTGTGTGTTTTATATGTTTCTGGTCTGGGGTGGATGTGTTGCCTACCCAGCCTACCAAATCAGATGAGACCCTATTTTTTTTCCATATTTGCGTATAATTGTAAACGCAGTCTCAAATTTGGTTGTCAGCTGTTTTGATCAAACATATGTAACTTGAACCCTTCACTAGAGCACAAGTTGATAAAACAATTATAAAGAACTATATAAAACTTTATTTTATACCTGACTTTCCTAGCGTTTACATTGATTTTCTACTTTTCGCTTTTATCCATTTAAATATCATAGATTTTCCTTCTACTTTTTCTGAAACTCTGTCATACACTCTTTCGTTTATTACCTGTTCTCATTCCCATCGTTCACTTAAAAAAAAAAACCCTTTTCGACGTGGTATAATGGTTAGCAACCTTGTTTCGTTAGAACTGAATATTGAGTCCGATGATCAATGGGTGACCCATACTTTCGGCTTTGTACTATTCAAGCTATAAAAAACGCTGAAATTCTTTTTTCTCATTTGTGTGTATATATATATATATATATATATATTTTCTAAATCATTTATATATATATATATATATATATATATATATATATATATAACATAAATGAGATAAGAATTTCATATTTTTATAATAACAATAATAATAAAATAACAATAATATATATATATATATATATATATATGTGTGTGTGTGTGACGTCGTCCCCTGGTCGCAGCGTCAACTGTGACGTTCTATCCTGATCTACCACGGCACCAGTTGTGACGTCCCCAAACAGCACCAATTGTGACGTGCTCGCCGCGGCGCCAGCTGTTCGCTCCTCGCTGCTCCGTTCGGGTGTCGCTGCTCTAAACGTGACGTCCGCCTGTCGCGTCAGTCGCGTTGTCTCGTCCTGTGACGACCAACTGGCTTGGTATCGGTCGCGGCATCCAAATGTGACGTTCTAACCTTTTGGTGATTCGGGTGGGAATCTGGTTAGATTTGATATCAGTCTCGTCGTTCCCAACTCGCTTCCAACGCCTGGTTACCAAGGTAACTGCATTGATCTCCAGTCTGCCTATCCACGTTGTGAATTGATCTTAGGCAAACGAGATCAATCAGTAGTCGGGGCCGTAATGCAAACTGAGTTCAACGGGGTGATACCACACAAATATGCATAAAAGAAAATAAAATGAAAACTCAAAAGTTCAAAGTATCAAAGAAAAAGGTAACAAACTTCGTGTCTAGTTGTTCGATACATAGGACTGCATCTATCTCCCGACCCGTTCTGTGGATTGTGACACGTCGTTTTCCGTTAGGCAAGTTTTAACGCTTCAAGTTGTTTGCTCTCTAAGAAATTGGTGTTTCGGTGTGTCTTTGGACGAAAGTCGAAAAAACTTATTTCGGTGGTCTGGATCTAAGTCGCTCTTCAAAATAATTGTTCTTGGGTTGAAGAGGAGTCGGAATTTGCGTGAATCTTGGTCAGCTGAACTCAGGCGGAACTGCTGGAACTCAACTCTGGAACTGCTGGAGCCCGAACTGATTTCTGCTCGTAGGGGTTTCTTTTATGGACGCCGACCAAAACCGGGGTGGGTCTGTCGGCGTCAGGGGTTCCTCGATAATTCTAAATACATATCCACCTCTTTTTTATTTCTGGTTAGGGATTTTCCACTCTTTTCCATTTTTGGGAACCTTTCTCACTCCCACCTTCTCTCCATACTTCAGAGGGCGTGAACTGCCCTCCCCACTTCTTCGTGGCAGCTTCTCATACCTACCACTCTGGATAGGCGGCGACAGCCTCCTTCCCCTGCGTCACGTGATCACCACTTGACCAATGATGTCTTAGTCGGGCGTGGACGAATCCGCGGCTTTGTTTCAGGAAGAAAAATATCTTGCTTAACCAAAAAAAAAAAATTATCTTTCCTCCTCCATTTCTTCCTCTTAATCGCCGTGTTATCATTTCCCTAGCCCGCAAACGGGACAATAAAACTCTTTGTTCTACACGTGGTTTTGTCAGGTATTTTATCGCTAATTATCAGAATGGGTAGTCTTCTTAACACGGCCTCAAAAAAAAACATCTCCAAAGTTTCAGTCAGTCTGTCGCTTCGAAGAAAGAAGAAAAAAACACTTCTGGGTCCCCATTCATTTTTTTCGGTACATATTTCTGATAACATCGTATCGCAGGCCAAAGATGTTCTGCAGCAAGAAAATCGGTCAGTGTAGTTACTTCGTGTGTGTCGCGATTAATTTTTCCATATCTACCCAAAGTTCCCTGTAGTTACACCTGTGTTTTGTCAATTATCAAAATTAACGTTTTCAATTGGACTTTTCTTTGGCGAACATTTCTTGATAACATAATTTTGTTATCGCAGGCATAAAGATGTTCTGCGGCAAGAAAATCGGTCATGTGGTTACTTCGTGTTGTGTCGCGATTAATTTTTCCATATCTATCCCAAAGTCCCTGTTTTTCGTCACTTATCGAAATAACATTTTTCCTTGAATTTTCTTTGGCCAGTCGACCAATAGTTTGTTTACGTACTCCTAGATAACACAGCCGTTATAAAAAAAAACACATCTGATTCTTTCTTTCTTTCTTTTTCTTTTTACTCAGAATTTCCCTGTCATTGTAATGACACCCTTTCGCCATTTGTTGCTTATCAATATATCCATTGTCTCTTAGCCGTGTGTGTTCTGCTGATCACCCACGATTCAATTCGCCTTTCTTTCTGCCTTCTTTTTCTTTCTTTTCCTTTTCTGCCTCGTAAATGGTGCCACACACACACACACACACACACACACACATATATATATATAATATAATTAATTTTTGGGGATTTAGGCTTATAGCAATGAGTCTAGAAGAATCCTCAACAGAATGCAGAAAGCACTGGACGGCCGTTTCGTCCTATCAGGGATTCATAAGTAGTGCGCATCCACTACCCGGACCGTTTCGATACAACGCAAACGTCATACCAACTGTACCACGGGACTCGGTGACGAAGAAGACACAAACAAGACGCGATATAACGTGCTACTCACTCAGTTCTGAGGCGATACTCATCCAAGTATTCAGATAACCTCAGAATAGCGTCCCAACAGCCACGACTGCTTTTTGACCCTTAACCGCTCTATCGCAGGGCATTAGCTGGGTCTAGCAAGGTATACAAGGGATTAATTGTGTTCTAGCTAGAGCTTTCTTTTTTGGACATAGAGTGTACAGAAACTGTTCAAATATTCTATAGTTCCGAGCGCTTTCGGATATAATTTAGCCATTATCAAGGATGATTTTAATTGTTCCGTTTAATTGAGTGTATGCGGTATGTATTTGTTTTTAGTAGGTTATAGAAATGTTTTTAATTTCCGAACACGGTTAGCACATTGTGGCTTTGTTTGTAGTTAATATTGTCGAGAGTTGGTTTTTCTTTTTTTTTTTTTATTGCCAGAGCTTCCATTTTTTAAAATCATTTTTTACATTTGGATGAGGTTATTATTTTTGTGTTTTCTACTAGTATGTTTCCAATGGAGTCTAGTAGGTTAGTGTGTGTGTTTGAATGGGTCCTAATAGATCTCTGAAAACATGCATATAATTGTGTATTTGAACAGTAATCCCACTTCGAAACAATTTTCATTAAAGACGACTGACTAGGTATTTCAAATTAGCTTTTTATTCAAATTGACCTAAAGAGTTGGCTTAAGATAATGTCCCATTGAAAAACCGAAGTTAAGCAATGACGACCCTGGTCACTACCTTGATGGGTGACCTTTGGAAATACCAGGTGGTGTAAGCTTGGATTTGCGTTTGCGTGGAGTGTAATGACAAATGGCTCATAATTCTTAATCGGAGAGACGATTTCAAATTCCCGTAGGATTCGTTATATTTTATTCAGCGTAAATACCCTGAGAACAAGTATGACTCCAGCCCTTGTCCTCCGCAGGTAAAATTTTACTAGAATTTCTCGAACATACAGGCCGATAGATGTAATACACACTGTTTAATAAAACAATTGTCATTATTACATTATTCGGACTATTGTCCTCATCTTTGTCGCGATATTTATTACAACGCTTCAGCTGTTGTACGCTCCAGCCTTCTTCAGGTGGTTGGAATGTCGAACTGAACCCTTTATTTCGCTCACTAGGGTAGACTGTTCTAGTTCCACGTGCCATGATTTGAATGGATGTCAGTTGTCAGTTATCTCCTGTTAATTCCCCCACCTCCAAGTACTCCACTGCCTTAACCGGGTATTGAACATTACATTTTACTAGGATCTATCTATCTATCTATCTATCTATCTATCTATCTATCTATCTCTCTCTCTCTCTCTCTCTCTCTCTCTCTATATATATATATATATATATATATATATATATATATATATATATATATATAGGGAAGAGGTTATAGTTGTTCCAACGAGATAAAAGTGTATATTTTAAAAAGAAAATAAACGGCAAACGGTTTTAGCTGAATTGTGGATTTTTTTTTATTTTAAAATACATATTATACTCTATTTTCCATAATTCTACGTGACCTTCTTTAAGGAAAGAGTAAATATTTCCGCATATTATAAAATGAAATTTGCGTGGTAGCGATTCAAATGTCTTTCTTGGACTGGCGATAAGCATTTATATCTATATATTACATATTGTACTCTTGTTAATACTTCGCTCTTTCGCGTTGTATGACGTCATAGCACCGTTTTATGAATTTATGACTTTGTGTCTGATATTTCGCGACCGTTATCGTCGCATAGCAATCTTCTATCTCAGCAGAACAGAATCAACTGCTGTATTTGGTCATTATGCGTGTATGCCGCGTTGTTTTATGTGTGTGTGTGGGGGTGATATGATCTATTTAGTGCTGGTTTGAATATGCTTTTTTAAAAATGTTTTTCCTTGTATTTGTAGGTAAGAAAAAATTGTCTGTTTAGTATATTGGTATTACTTTAAATTTTATATATATATATATATATATATATATATATATATATATATATATATATATATATATATATAGTGAAATAATAATAAATATACATACATATGTAAAATATATAAATATATATACATACATACATACACATACATATATATTTGTATAAAAAATTCCAAGAGGATAGAATCCAGGTAGAACTCAATGTCCAGGACAGAGTTAATTCTTGATAAGAATCTGCAATATTATTGGCCCTGGCCTAGCATCTCAGTTTCGGTCATTTTTTTCACCACCCTAACGTAGCCTTTCTGTGCCTTTTCTATAAATACTTCCATGTTCATTATTCGGATAAAGTCTTCGCTATGACACTTAGATTTTATGAATTGAAATGCTATGCTAGATTGTTGGCAAGGTGTCATAATTGTACTGTTGAAATGGCTATATGTAAGCGTAAGTTCTTTGCTAACAGTTTCTTTTCTCGCGCTTCTCGATTGTGGAACTCTCTTTCGGCTTAATCCTTTTCAGCGAACATTGATCTTCCAAAATTGAAATGCAACCTAAATCGTTATCTAGTGTCCTCTCAGTTTCTTTTCTATTGTTCTCGTTCATTAATTATGTTTCGGCCGGTAATTTGATCACTTCCGCAGTTGAGCCAGGATCCATCGCCCGGGACACAGAGATAAAAAGAAAGTAGTTAAATATTCTTCTCTTGCTGATAGATTTTTTTTTATTCCTGTGGCAGTGGAGACTTCAGGGGTTATTGGCCCTCGTTCGATGGCGTTCCTTCGGAGGATTGGCGCGATTGCGTCTCGATTAAGGGATGAGTCTCATGAAACGGAGTGGCTCTTGCAGCGTGTCTCACTGGCCATGGTTCGAGGTAATGCTTTCTCCATCATTACTGCTGGCAGAGGATAAAAATTTTTTATAGTTACGTTCTTCTAGAATTGTCATCAGTGGTCAACTGAGCTTGTTTTGTTTCAATACATTTTCCTTGTTAACAATAAAAAAAATGTTTCACGTTTGTCTTTTTCTTTCATACTCAGTGACCTCTTGTGACTTAGAAACATACAGCCATTACATTATGGGCGTGTTCGTGATTGATGTTGTTAATGGCTGTTTCTTTTTGTTTTTTTCTGTTAATTTTAGACGTTTTCACTTTTGGAATTGTGTATGGTGTTTGTAATTTGTATGAGTATGTTGGATCTCGGAATTGATTAAATTTAAAATGATTTTAAATGGGTCCGAGAGATGTAGGGTCAAAATGGTGGTATGTTTGTCGTAATAATTCATGAATTTGTTTTCAACAAGAATACAGTCCATTATGGAACATTTGAATTCGTGAATAATGTTATTGTATAGCTTAGACTTCGTTCGAGTGTAGTTAGATAGATGTGTGTGTGTGTCTATCTGTGTTTGTGTGCGTGTGTGTGTTTGCATGTGTGTGCGTGTATGTAAAAACAAAGATCATCTCGATGTTAATGCTTCCTACTTTATTATGTTTGCCTTTACACTCAGACGCGGGCAACAGGTGTATTGAACTCTCCTAAAACCTATAAAATTTGCCTTTTTATAGAGATAATGTATTGTATTATTTCTTTGCTATATTAAAAAGGCAGTTGATGAGATATCTTAATCAGATTTGTTTTATGTACTCAGTAGTTATTAAAGTTTTTAATTACATTGCATTTGTGTATTTCAAGTATCCTGTTGATGAAAGTGGTATTGTTAAAAAGCTATTCGCCAAGAAAAGGCCTTATGTGCGTCATTGTTTATTGAAAGAAAATTGGATACTCAAACAAAACGAAACTATAGGGGTCATGTTAAAGATATCGTGTGTCGAACAAAGATACTGGACATCATTGATCAAAAGCAAAAGATCACTGATGCCATTGACACCATTAATGAGGCCATGCTACAGCGAACTTAGCAAGAAATCAAGTACCTTCTTGGTGCGATTTGTGCAACTAATGGTACCCATATAGAGGCGTATTAAGATAGTAAAAAGAACTTCATTATCTATTCATTTTGTAACACGTTCCACGAATTTGTCTGTTCATTTGCTTTTGTAATATTTTTTAAATTTTAACTCCTTATATATATATATATATATATATATATATATATATATATATATATGGATATAAAGTGCTCAATATCAGAGATAGAGCGTTATTGTAAATATAAAAGTAAATATTGAAGTCAACACTTAGAAGCGACAGGCTGTTTGATGCCAGACGCAATCGTCAGGCCTGCGTCTAGCATGAAACAGCCTGTCGCCTCTAAGTGTTGACTTCAATGTTCACTTTTTATATATATATATATATATATATATATATATATATATATATATATATAGGGTATCCATAAAGTTCGTGTGCACTTTAAAAATTGAGAACTCTATTTGTATTTGCGATACAAATAATCTGCAAAAAATGTTATAAAGTTTAATGTACCTAGTTTTAAGTATAGCTAAAATAACTAATGTGATTTCCGGCATTATTGTGAATCAGTTGGCAAATGTTTTCCGTGAACTGCAAAATCGTATTACTCTTTGTATTGCTAATGATGGAGGACGTATGGAAATTTAAATAAAATTTAGATAAAACTTTAAAAACAATATTGGTTTACTTTTTCTAATACTTTTTATACATTATTTCTATCGCAAATACAAATAAAGTTATAAATTTTTAAAGTGCACACGAACTTTATGGACACCCTGTACACACACACACACACACACACATATATATATATATATATATATATATATGGGAAAACTATATGTAAATTTTTATGTATCGACATCAATTTTAGGGAAAGAAGTTTGACAAAGTGGAAAAAGAGTTTTCGTATGACGCGTCTCGCCCTTTAGAATTTCATCGAACTATGGTAATGTTGATGCGATTACGCATGCGCACGAACGGAAGTGGGGGCGCTGCGAATTTAAAATATATGAACAAATTATACCCTAGCATTTATATATGGCTTTGAAAAAGACGGAACGCATACTTTTTTTTTTTTCGTACAACGCTTCTTCAGAAAGATTCGTCGGAACATCAATAAAACGGAGAAAATGAAATCGATAAGCACGGGAAGGGGGTAAAAAAAGGAGCCACGTCTAAAATGAATTTCTTACTATAAACAAACAAATAAGCTCCGTGTGAGCATGAAACGTTAAAAAAATTAAACACGACCCACCCATATGACACAGAGAACGTTGAAAGTTCTTCTGCTCGCAGGATTAAGGTCATTTAAAAGAATGCGATCCGTCATTTTCAAACATATATATATATATATATATATATATATATATATATATATATATATATATACATATAACATTATATATAACACTCAGAGGCGAGAGACTGTTTCATGCAAAAACGCAATCATAGGGGCATATGTGCTGAGTTTTTCTTGACTATCTATCTCTATATATGGGGCAGTGATGCATTGTGGGTATTCTATTCTAACGGTTATTTTTGTGGGAGCCGATTGTTAATTTGTTTTTTGTTTATTTATTTATCTGGAATAATGTATTTTAGTTGTTTTTTTCTTATTTATTTTATATATTTTTTCATTTTATTCTTTTCTGTTTACAACTTTTTATGTAACGTAGTAAAAATAAAATATTTAGCATTTTATTGTGGTCGGGGAAGGTAATTATAGATATTTTTTCGAGCAATTTTTAGATTGATTGTTGTAGTCTACTGCAACGTTTATTTCGGAGGGAGTGGTTTGTTAATTTGTTTATTATTTACTTTATTTATTTATCTGGATTTATTATTTTTATCTGTTTTCGCTTATATTTTTATTCTCTTTATTATTTTGGGGGTCTATTCTAGCGGTTATTTCACCGGGAGTGGTTTGTTAATGTGTTTATTATTTGCTTGGATTAATTTATTTTTCTTACGTTTGTCTTATTTATTTTTATTTTTATTTTATTCTTTTCAGTTTTTGATTTTAAGTAGTATAGTAAAAGATTGTTTTAGTGTGTGCATTTTGAGACGAGTTCTGATCGTTTATTTGATAGTTTGTTTTTGTCTAGGAAGGTAATAATAGCTAATTTTCCTCCGAACAAAGTTTACAGTTTTGGGATTGATTGTTGTAGGCTGATGTTCTTTTCTTTATTTTCTATGATATTTTGGTGTGATTTACGTTTTGTTTTTAAATTCCCAAATGTACTTAGAAAGCATTATGATGTTTGTGTATTTATAATTTGTGAAAGATATTTTATGTGCATAGTTTCTTTGTTTTCCATGGTCATTCAGTTATCCTATGTATATTTATTCTTCATTATCTGGTGATTTTACCGTGTCTTGGTATATTACATTGTTTTGTGAGAAATTACCGTTTAAGCGACATTCGTTCTTTATTCTGCAGTAACACGCTGGTTAATTTGTTCGGATGGTTTCTTGAGAGTTTTCCTCTTGTGCTTTTTTATTATTTTAGCCAAAAAACAAGTAAAATAAATTAATCCAAATAAATAACAAAATAAATAAAACATAGACAAATTAACAATCCACTCCACACAAA
>CAHIKZ030001358.1:1222500-1230000 GCA_903632075.3 Acanthosepion pharaonis | reverse complement strand
ACAAAATATCGCGTCTGGGGGAAAGAAGTTGTACAGTAGAAATTAAGTTGTCCTCTTCAGCGCCGCGTAACCGATTTTCAATGCCATCACCGCTGAAACGCGTGGTTTGAGTAACTCCTGCCCAGCAATGGTCTATTCTTGGTCTACTCTCAAAAGGGCTTACTGGGAAACGTGAGGCCAGACATTATAGATTTATTAAGAATCAATACATTTATTTTTATTAACTGATACGTTATTATAGTAGATACTTCGTATTTATAATAGATGCCCCACTTTTATTTATTAAGCAGTGTTTATTACAAAGTGGGACGAAGGTACACACACAAAAAGCTCTATAATGTGCATATTTGTATATGTGTGTGTATATATGTATGCACGGCATGTATATATGTATGAACAAGTGTACAAAGCAGACTCTTTGGTAAATATGTGTGTTAAATGATATGTAAATATTATTTTCATTCTTGAGTATTTTAGGCGACAATTTATCCATCGTATCCTATAGGCACAAAAGCAACTTATCAAAAGAGATGCCTAGGTGGGTGTATATGTATGCACACGTATATGCAAGTATATACTTAAAAAAAACAACAACAAAAAAAAAACATTATCTAGTTTCGGTGGACTCAAATCCAACAGACACTGAAGGACTATAATATAGATGTGTCCAATGAAATCCTAAAGGATGAAAAGTGTCTCAAGCTTATCATATTGTTCTAAATACCGTTTTTGATTTATGAAATTATACAGAATTGTATATCGTTATATAATATGTTTATGTGTATATAAGAAGAGAAAAGAATCAGGGACAAAGAACAGAGACGCCAGAATAGGAAACATCGAGAGAGCTCTGCCTCCCAGCCTGGATCAGCCGCAAGAATCCCATGTCTCACCCGCAACAGGCATTTCAGGGCGAAGATCGGACACATTAGTCATCACCGAACCCATTTCGCTCCACAGTGATTCGAAGTCAAGGTCATCTCCGCATACGAAGGACAAACATGTATATACGTATACATATATATTCTTTGTCCCTGAGTCTTTTCTCTTCATATATACACATAAAAAAATGGGTGCGTGGCCGAGGTTAGAGCGTTGCTTTCTGACCATTGAAACCCGGGTTCGAATCTCACTACGGTTGATTTGTCTGGAAGTAGACTTCCTGATGATATTGATCTAGAGGAAGCGATCCCAGCGTGCAGCACCTTTTGAAAGCGCTTGAAAAACCATACCATGGGTTGAACCAAGCCTTGAGGGAAATTGGGTAGACGGAACCCTTGGGGTCCGTTGATATCTGTGCTAGCACAACGCCACAAGTCATCGTGATCGAGGGCTTGAGCATGCTGGCCTTGTTCAGATTGTTAATGACGCTAGCTAACATGCTCTTTCCCTGTAACTGTAACTAAGGTCTGCTCAGCATAGTTGCAGTATAAACCACGGGTGGGCTCTGTGGGGTTTGAGCAAACACAAATGTGCTTGAGCGAGCGTCTAAAATAGGGATTGACTAGCCGCCCTAATAGACGGGTATACTCGAATACGAGTTTCCAGGTATTATATATATATATATATATATATATATATATATATATATATATATATATATTAGTAGTAAATCTTATAAGTATAAGAAATTATACTCGTTCGGAAAACAGTTGGTGTCTTGATTTGCAAATAATCAAACCAATACCAAAGGGAAAAAAGGTATAAAAAAGAAAGAACCAAGAACATGTACGTCAGCCGAAAGTAATCGTCCAGCATGTAAGTCCAAAGCCTAAAGAAAAAAAAACCGATACGAGAAAGCAAAATAACTAAATAAAGTGCTCAATACAGTAAGTAGAGCAGAGGTAGTTAAACCTAGAGAACCAAACCTACCAAGGTTTCACCTAAGCGGATCGTCAGGGAAGGCTGAATAAATGGTTCTCCCCAACCTTCCCCTGTTGTTTGTTTGTTTGTTTTTTTGGTCACGTGGTTATGATTTTTTGTTTATTGACTATATATTTTACCTTTTTAGCCCGCCTCCCCTGACGATCCGCTTAGGTAAAACCTTCGTAAGTGTGTCTGGCTCTCTCGCTTTAACTATAAATATATATATATATATATATATATATATATATATATATATATATAAAACAAGAAAACTTGCGTCTGTATCATTAGATATGATGAAATAATTTAAATGATGGTCTCCACTTAAGAGGTCCCAATGCATTTGTATTAAATACAGTTTTGTCTTTCTTTCATTCTAACCTGAGGAAGCCAAAAAGTGCGAAACACGTCGTTTACATATTTTACAATTTGTCTGATCATCTTCACTTTTGTTTCGGATACCATTATACAGCCGATAATTTCACTCTTTAAGAAAAAAAGCCAGGGAGAGCAATATATATATATATATATATATATATATATATATATATATATATATATCAGAAATAATATAGGATAAAAAGTCTATTCAAAAATAAGGGAGTTTGGATGTATGTTTAATTAAAAAAATACTGGTAAGTTGCTTGGTTTTTCTCTTTACCGTATTTTCTTTGCGTACAAGAGATTTCTTGATTGGGAATTATGTCTGAGAAAGACCGCCATTATTTATGAGTTTGAATGCGCCATAGGGGTACAGCGTTTCTAACGAAGACGAATTTATGAATAATAACATCAGACACAGCACTACTTTTTGATCAAAATCCTGCAACTCTCGGAATATAGTTCCATAAAGTTTCATTTGAAACAAACGTGTAAACATCCAAACTTCAATACGCAACGTACTCAACGAATACCCAGATATGATATACATACACACACAATAAAACAAAAAACAAAACAAAAATAATTTAAGTAACCATCCCGAAAAAAACCCAAAAAAAACCCAACTGTTCGGGTATTAAAATATGTCTATCTCGGCAACCATTTACACATTGCACATTCAAAATCTTTGAAAATGTCTGGTAGATAAGCCGAAAGTGCTAGAAACAGACAATTATTTAAACAGTTTCTACATGCGCTAAGACCCCAAAACAAATCTCTTTTACGCATTTAAGAAAAACAGAAAATACTTAACCGAAAAACCATATCAGTTATTTTAATGAAACATGCATCAGAGATACATTGCTGCCTAAATACATTATATATATATATATATATGAAGAAAAATATACGGAAAAAAACAAACAAAAATCCTAATATGCAATTATCCATATATCTATATGCATATATTTTTATATATATATATATATATATATATATATATATATATAGGTCTTAAATACCACTTAAGATTATCGCACAAAATTTCATAACTGAATCAATAAGCTGTCAGATCCTCATACGTCAAAACCGACAGGAAAGTCCATTATATACACACACACACACACACATATATATATATATATATGTGTGTGTGTGTGTATGTATATCTATATATAATATATATACAATATAATATATATATTATATTGTATTATATATAAAATACATTATATATATTATATATATATGTATATATATATATATATATATGAATACGTCATATATATTACATATATGTATATTATATTATATATATAAAAATACAATATATATATATATTATATAATATAAATATGTGTGAGTGTGTGTGTGTGTGTGTTTGTGTGTCTCTGTGTCTGTGTATACCTATCTGTATTAGATTGTGCCTATTAATGTATCTCTTACTGGAAATATGTACGTTGGAACAGCCACAGTGAATATAGCAATTGTTAAGTAAAGGTTTCCCTCTGCGATTAAATACAAGCAACTTTTCAGAAACTGAATATGAGGAAGAAAGTGCGGATTGTATTTACGTTATGTGATATTTTCACGTCAGCCACCGCTAGAAATCTGACAACCGATACTCAAAGATTTTGGACCCGGTCTCTTCAATTTCGACCGACGTAACGAATACGCACGCTGTATGCAGCGTACAGTAAAAGCAAGAACCCTCGCCAATACCGGGCCACAAACCTTTCGCATGCTTATTTTCGATTTTTCGTTATTGCGGATGCCGAACAAGCGACTACTCTTATAAATTACTGCTTCATTATTCATAAGTATATTTTAATATGATAGAGACTAAGCAATTTTTATTCATTAGTGTGTTTCTGTGTGTGGGTTTGTGTGTGTGTGTGTGTGCGTGTGTGTGTGTATGCATGACGGAGAGAGAGAGAGAGAGAGAGAGAGAAGTCGAAACAGAAGAAGAGAAAGAGAGATGGGCGTATGGAAATGGGACCATATGAAGGGTAGGAATGGGTGAGGAAGAGAAGTCAAAGATAGAAGTGTGTGTGTGTGTGTGTGTGAGAGAGAGAGAGAGAGAGAGAGAGGTTGCAGTACAGGGTAGCAGAAAAAGATTTTGGTACAGATGGAGCCCGAGACAATGAGTGAGAGGCAAATAAATAGAGAGAGAGAGAAAGAATGAAGTGTGTGTGTGTGTGTTTGTGTGTGTGTGTGTGTGTGTGAGAGAGAGAGAGAGAGAGAGAGAGGTAGATAATAAGAGAGAGGTGGAAAAAGCATAAGAGGAAGAGAGATGGGCGTATGGAAATGTGACCATATGAAAGGATGTGAATAGGTGAGAAAGAGAGGTCAAAGATAAAAGAGAGAGAGAGAGAGAAGAGAGAGAGAGAGAGCAAAAGAATAGAGAGAGGTAGACGTAGAGAGTAGCAGAGAAAGATTTTGGTACAGATGGAGCCCTAGAGAATGAGTGAGAGGCAAATAAATAGAGAGCGAGAATGGAGTGTGTGTGTATGTGTGAGAGAGAGAGAGAGAGAGAGAGAGAGAGAGAGAGAGAAAGAAAGAGAAAGAGAGAGCAGGAGAATAAGAGAGAGGTGGAAAGAGCAGAAGAAAAAGAGAAATGAGTGTATGGAAATGGTACCCAGAAAGAGAGGTCAAAGATAGAGAGAGAGAGAGAGGGAGAGAGAGAGAGAAGAGAGCGAAGTGGTGGTAGAGAGTTGCAGAGAAAGATTTTGGTACAGAAGGAGTCAAAGTGTAGGACAGAGAATGAGTGAGAGGCAAATAAATAGAGAGAGGGAATGGAGTGTGTGTGTGTGTGTCAGTGCATGTATGTGTGTGTGTGAGAGAGAGAGAGAGAGAGAGAAAGAGAGAGAGTTAGTGAATAAAAGAGAGCTGGAAACAGCAGAAGATAAGGAGATGGGCGTATGGAAATGGAACCATAAGAATGGATAAGAATGGTTGAGAAATAGAAGTCAAAAACAGAAGAAAGAGGAGAGAAAGACAGATGTGATCATGCGTATAAGACTATAGGAATTTATGTTTTTTTTCTTTTGTTTTTATTTTTAAGCATTTCACCCCAAGCAAGGCGGGAAGCCACTAGGACGCAAGGGGTTACAGAAAGTTTAGAGCAAGATCAGATAGGAGTGATAGAAGAAAGAATGAGGGTAGTGGATAGATCAAGGCAACTGGAGATGTCGATTGGCATTACACTTGAATAGCTGGAGATTATAGCTCACAGGGAAACAGGAATAGGGAAGGGAGTTCCACAGGCGAGAGGTGCGAGACATGAAGCTATTAGAGTAGAAAAGACGGCTACATTTAGGAGTTTCGACAGTGAAGGGGTGAGAGCGGGATGCCAGCCTCGTAGGGCGCTGGAACTCATGACGTCTGGGAACCAGCGAATGCAGCTCCTCGGAGCAATTTCCATGAAAGTATTTGTAGAACAGACAGTGGGAGGCGACGGTGTGTCTGTGAGAAAGTGACTGTAGACAAGACGCCAGGGCAGGGCCAACTACATTGCATATCCGCCTCTGGAGCCTATCAAGAACCCCGAGGCAAACAGAAGGGGCACCAGACCATATATGGTAGTAATACTATGGGAGAGAGAACAAATAGGAAAGAGCGAGAGAAAGGAAGAATAGAAATAAAGATCGCTAGATAGGTAGGTACTGCTAAAGAACGGAAGGGGAAATTTTTGACATAGAAGGAACTTGAGTGGTTATGCAGAAAATCAGTGTGCGTGAGTGTGTTTTGACGGCAGAGATATGGAGTAAAAAAGAGGGAGATATAAATGAGGATGATGGGAATATGGAGATAATATAACAAGAACAGGCAGGAGACAGAGAGATAGAGAGTTAGAGAGAAACATGGGGAAGAGTAGAAAAATGGCAGAAGATAGAAAGAATGGGAGATAAATGAAGGAGGAGTGAAGAAGAGACAGATAACGTTTGCGTAGGATGTAATTAAAAGGCGGGAAACGGAGTGTACTTATGAGATAGATAGAGAGTGAGAGAGAGTAAGTAAGAGGAGAAATAGTGGGGGGTGGAAACATGGGAGCTAGAGCCATACAGAGAGGAGTGGATATGGGACGGATGGAATGACAGAAATGAGAGAATAGAGACAACAGAAAGATAGGGAGTAGTAGAAAGAGTGAAAGAAAGTGTGAATCAGTGAGCGTGAAGAGAGAGTGATCCTGAGAAGGACAGCAATTAGAGAGAGAGAGAGAGAGAGAGAGAGAAATGGAGTGAGAGTGGGATTATACAGGATCCTAGTATTTTTATGTTCCTTCGATACGTGGGCAATCATGGCTCTCCACCACATCTTAGCAACGTCTGTCTTTTCACTATTCCCCATTCCCTGTTCTTTCCTTATTTACACAAATTCGTTAGATACTTGTTGCTTTCTTCGGTCCCTTTTGCCTTGAATATGTCCTTGTGAGCGTTAAATTTTCTGAGACTTCTTTCCTTATTATGTGTCCAAGATATATTAACTGTCACTTCCTTAAAACTTCGTCGTTGCTCGCATGGTTTGTCTATGGCATTCTGATCACCCTTCTATCGAAACACTGTCGTATCAAGTTTTCTCATCATCTATGAGGAAAATTCTCAGCATTCACTGCCATATAGGAGGATTAATATTTCATAACAGCTCAGCACTCTTTTCTTAATTTCTACCGGCAGGTGTAAGCTTGGATGTGCAGGTGGTGTGATGGATAATTGCTCGGAATTGTTAAACAGAGAGCCGAGTTTCAATTCCCGTTGTTGTTTTTTTATATTTACTTACGTGCAAATACCCTTGAGAAAGTTATGAATCCACGTCTTTCCCCATAGCTATGGGTAAGCCCATTTTTATGGAAAAAATTATTCGAATAAAAAAAGTATACCCTAAGATTAATACCATGCGTCTACCGTCTTTTTCATGCTTCAACGCAATCTTCATGGTTTGAATGTGTTGAAGCATGAACAAGTCTGTTACCGCTTGGTGTTAAGTTTAATGTTCACGCTCATATATGACTTGCACTCTCACTGATAGTCAGCACATTTACTCACAGATATAGCATACCTAAAATTATATTTTTGATTATATATATATATATATATATATATATATATATATATATATAATAGTAGTAATAATAATCTTATAGGTATAAGAAATTATATTCGTTCGGAAAAACCCTTCGGTGTCTTGATTTGAAAATAATTAAACCAAAACGAAAGGGGAAAAAAAGGTATATAAAAAGAAAGAGCCAAGAAA
>CAHIKZ030001358.1:1172500-1220000 GCA_903632075.3 Acanthosepion pharaonis | reverse complement strand
TTCGTTCACTGTGTTGTCGAAGATAATTTCTCCCACCATAACCTATATTGCGCATTTATCATTCTGCCATTCTTTCATGCATTTAATACTGTTGCTGCATCTGGTTTGATGCTTCTGCTATATATCGCGAGATTCTTGACAAAAGCCAAAGAAGGTGTTGTAACTTAGAAAGGGTTACTGAATAAGGAATAACCAAAACGGAGGTTAGAAATAAAAGGGTAATCTTTATAAAATCAACAAGATACAATACTCGCCAGCGGCGTGAAGTAGATAAACCATTGCTAGTGGTGCACCATTTGCATGTTACCCGACACTTACTATAGTGTTCAACGCATTTAGGAAGATTGGGGCATACACATTAGTGTTCATAGATATGGTATATAACAGAAGGGTATGTGATGTTATCCATCTTGACCTGGCATCTCGAATTTAATATATATATATATATATATATATATATATATATAAAACTGATTTTTTATTATAATTTATTATCTAAGGTTGTTTTGTTTAGTATTGTATCCTTGTATAGTGTCCTTTATTTACATTCTATGGATAATTTTTTTTGGGGGGGGATAATGTGATTTCATTAAAAATTCCATAAAATTTGAAACGCGACATTGTAACTAATGTGTTACTGTCTGTTGGTGTTTCATTTCCGTTCAAATTTGAATTCTTTTTTTCAGCATAATTTCATTGGATTAACTAGTATCAACATCTTCTCATATATTATTTTCTTAAATTCGCTTGAAGATGAAACAAATAATGCTTTGAATTTAATATAATTGAAGTTTTTGTTTTCTGTTTTGGGAACATGGTAATTCCTGTTTAGCGATGAAACCATATATTTAAATCAGTTAATTTAGAATATGTACGCTCTGTAAATTTACACTGAGCTCTATTTTGTAAAAAATAAAAATATCAAAAAGAACACCGGATTACATACCTTATTGTTCTGCCTTTTTTTTACTATATATATATATATATATATAAATATATATATATATATATATATATATATTTAGGTCTGATGAATTGATCGTATTTACGATTCCAATGGAATAAATAATGACTATGGAATATTAGTGTTTAAGCCTTTTTATATATATATATATATATATATATATATATATATATATATATATATATATATATATATATATATATATATACTGTATCTTGATTGTTTCTTCCTTCTTTTTCTACCCTTTGTTCTCTGTCTACATTAATAAGGTTTGTCTCTTCGTCTGATAATGATCTCGCTATTCGCTGAGGAGTTATATTTGCACGCATAATTACAAAACAGTCTATTGCCATTCTTTATCTATTTACGACGGTGGTGGTGGCATAATTTATGGAGGCATACATTTCTAGGCATGCATCTCTCGGTGCATATATAAAAGTGTGAATCATCTTTCTCTCTATTAATTTGCATGTAATAAGGCATAAAATGTCCATGAATAAACCATTAAGTTACAAACGCCCTTGCAGGTGAATCGTCATAAATCTTAATATAACAGAAGCCGTCACCAGAGGCTGATTAAAATTCCTCATAATAACGACTGAATTACCTCATTAACTCGCCGTTTTATACGTCAAATGTGAAATGTGACATCAGAGCAATCGTTAATAAGACATCACTTTACCCCAGTACAATAAAAATAAAAATTTTGTATAAAATCATATTATATGCTTGCTTGTTCCTGGGTTAGTTTCTTTAACTTCAGGACAACCTTCATAAGCTGGACGACACTTCGCAGATATCTCTCCCGTTTAAACCCCCCCTATCATAGAGGAGAACATGACTAAAGACTGTGTGTACGCCATCCCGTGCAGCCGCGGAAAGAAATATAAAGGGGAGACAGGCCGCCCCCTTAAGGTAAGGCTTCAAGTACACCAGAAAGCTGTAACACGAGGGGAAGCGGAAAATCAGGCGTGGCTGACCACATATGGAGAGAAAAGGGAGATCGCCGCCCTCTGTGGGATCAGGTTGAAATCATAGACAAAGAACATCATTGGAAAATTCGTAAACTTAAGGAATCAGCACATATTCTAGGCCACAAAAATCTCCTGAGTCGACCAAGCATAGAAATGAATACAATATGGGATCCAGTAGTAAGCAGTGACAAAGAAAAGTAACAATAACACATAAAATTGCATGGAACATGGAATGATAACAGCAAAATTTGCAATATGAGCACTGGTAAAAGACATTAGGTTTATAATTCCCAGAATTCATATACGGATGTCGTCAAGGACACATGGCACAGTGGATAATGGCGTTAGTTAGATCCAGTGACAAGACTCAAAGAGTGTGAGTTCAATAAGGTGGTGGAGAACTTGGAGAGGGTAATTAACAGAAGATAACCGACACCCATTAGACATGGCACGTGGAACTAGAACAGTCTATCCCAGCGAGCGAAATAAAGGGTTCCGTTCGACATTCCAACCACTTGAACAAGGCCGGAGCGTGCAACGGCCGAAAGGTTGTGATAAATATGGCAACAAAGATGAGGGCAATAATCCGAATAATGTAAATAGTGTACATAACACCTCATCTCAGAAATATAGACAGTTTCTTACTTAGTTAGTTAATTAGTTATCGTGTACAACACACTCTGCTAATTATCTGATAAATAATGAACTATTCCGTTTTGCTTGCGAGGAAATACAGAAAACACACATCAGAGACGCTGTTTCGTTTCAATGAGAAAGAAAAAGAACGAAAGAAAGAATGAAAGCAAGAAAGACAAAGGAGGAGGCGATAACGCTCTCTTTTGGTTTAACGTCTGCTTTGACGTCTGTTTCAATGCCAGTTTTAGAACTTTTTTATTTATACCCTCTTACTTCTTTAAATGAGAATCTGATTTCATAATTATGATTGTTATTGCAAGCTCAATTATTTAACGATGCAATAAGGGAATTTCTGTGGTTTATATGTAAAATTATAATGTATAATTAGAATTATTTTATGTAAAGTCGAATCGATTCAGTCAGTAAATTAAAAATTATAGTTCATCAGAAAATTCAAACAGCAAAATTAATGAGATTTTAACGGTAACCAGTATTCGGTGTTGTTTTTAAAAACAATTTAATAAGGGTTTGAAAAGAATTTATAAGGTGACGCTTATGAAGGTATTACAAACTACGCAATGACATCTAGAATCTGTTTTCTTTTTGCTGTCTGCAGAAGTTGAGTAAATGTTAAAAGATTAGGTAGTATTTCTATGCCTTGAAACGCAATGATAACCATATATGGTATCGCATGGAAGACAAACATTTCTTATAGCTATTCTATGTTTATGTTAGAATTCAATGTGCAGTTGTCAAGCGTTATAAACTACACAGCTGTAACTACTAGAAGCTGTAGTGTACATGCATGTATTCGGTCTATTTGGACAGTAATTTTTCTTTTCAACATGCATTGTTATAAAAATAGACATTTTATGCCTATTATATTTAGTGATCTTTTTTATAATGCACGAATATCCTTTTGCTAATATGACTGTTATGTGTGGATGAACTTGTCAAAGTTCATGCTGTGTTGTCCCAAGATTTCGAATCGCACGAGGCGCCATTAGCGGGCAGTGTGAGAAACGGAATCTGTTTTAAAAATCAAACTGTATCATAATTTTTAAAGGTGTAAATATGTAATTATAAACTTTAGTTATCGCTTCAAACGTTATTATATTATAATCTTATTTGAAATTTCAAATACGAGTATCCATTAATAAAGTTTTCTAATATTAAAATATTGCATTAAAAATAAATCTATTAATTCATTAGAAAATCTTAATTATGAAAAGTTACTTTTAAGTGATATTATTGTTCACGGATATTTGCATAGCCCAGCGAACTGAGGCCAAGATTTTATATTGTATCTTAGTTTCATTTAGTACTATTGGGAAAGGAAATAATCGATCTCATCCATTAGCTATTGGTTAGATAACAGTGTGGTTTCAGCTCTCTATTCCAGGAAAAGGACAACGCTGAAGCCGAAACCTTAGAGAAAGTAACGAGAACCCACTCATTTATTTTTCCAAGAAGTCATATCAATTCCTTAAAAGACGCTGTAGAGAGTCATCTTCACCTATAACCTGATTAGAAATGAGATGGAAAAAAATCTAGTGTATCTACTCTACTATTATTATAAAGAATACTAAAAAAATATTCTTGCGATAAGCAAACCGTTCTTCAGAAAAGGTTTCAGAAATGCACTTCTATGTACCATGTCTCTTCATGGCATGGTCGATTATGGGTCTCCATGACTTCCTATCCTTTGTAGCTCTTAGTGATATTTGTTTTTCACCATGGATCCCAGTCCTTGTTCTATTTACACAAGCTCGTTGTCCCCGCTTTCTCTCTTGTCATCAATATGTTCTGTGAGTGTCAAATTCTCGAAACACTCATACCTCATAAGGTGCGAAGGAATTTTCATCTCTTTCTAATTCTAAGAATATGCTTCATTTTCCTTAAAACGCTTGCCTTAAAAGGTTACTCACATGGCCAGTACACATGATTCTCTGCGTCCTTATCTAGAACGATATGTTTGCTGTCTGAAGCCTCTTTTTCATCTTTGAGAAGATTGACCAGAATTCACTGCCCTAAAGGAGGACCGATAACAAAAAACAAAAACAAAAACAAAAAAAAAACAAAAAAAAAACACCTCAGCATTTTTGTTTCAAATGAAATTTTTCTGTTTATCAATATTTTGCTTAGCTTTTCTAAGGCATCTTTCGTCCTCTGATCAAACATTTCACAGGTATTTAAACTTTCTCCGATATTTAGTTCTCCTTTTGGGCTATTCCTCTTGCTGAAATCTGTACATTCTATCTTCTTACAATTGATGGTTAGCCATTTCTTCTCGCTTTCCTTTGCTACAAAATAAATTAAACATAGGAACAAAAGCACATTTCGATCAATATGATTAGAGAGAAGATTGATTGTATTTTTAAAACAATGTCAGTATCACCTAAAGTATATTATTGAAACGAAATAGACCAATAAGCTTAACAGTCTGCTAAATATTAACTACCAGAAAGCAATGTATTGTTGTCAGCAATAAAGACAACGTAAGAGAGACGGATATGCAACGTGGTTGGTCCTGGCCTGGCACCCCGTTTGCAGTCGCTATCTCGCAGACGTGCTGTGGCTTCCTTCTGTCTTTTCTACAAGTATTTTCCTGACAACTGCTCCAAAGAGCTACTTTCACTGTTTCTCAAACTGCATTAATTTAAGGTTGGCATTTTGGTCCCACCCTTTCACTGTCGAAACGGCTATATGTAGCCATCTCTTCTACTCCAATAGTTTCTTACCTCGCACCTCCTGCCAGTGGAACACCCTTCCTATCACTTGCTTCCCTGATAGCTATAATCTTCAAATATTCAAATGTAATGTCAATCGACATCTTCTGATGCCTTGACCTTGATCCTTGTCCTTCTCTTTATCCTTTTCCCAAACACTCCTCTTTACTCTTGCTCTCACTCTCTGTAACCCCTTTGGTGCTAGTGGCACTCCCACCTTCCTTGGGGTGATTTGCTTAAAAAAGTAGAAAAAAGTCTATTAGAGACCTCAAAACAAATCGGCTGCAGACATGTAACTATGTATTGGGAAATGTAAAGCAGAAATCCAAAGGTTCATTAGAACAGAATTTAAAAAAAAAATCAGTATCATCCCATACAAAGTAATAAAGCTCTAAGAGACAATGGGTTAGAGAGTGCGGAAGAATTAGGGACAAAAACGTTAATGAGCAAGAAGAGGAAACGGTAATCAGGAGGACAGTAGATAGCGATTGACATTGAAGATTAATGTTGCCTGGAAAAAATGGAACCGAAAGAGAGTTCCACAAGCGAGAAGTGCACGAAAAGAAACTGTTAGCATAGAATTTACGGTTACATCTCGCCAGCTCAACTGTGAATTCATGAGATCTCGACTAGAAAAGAAATTTATAGAAAAGAAACAGAGAGGCAACTTTACGCCGGTTGAAAAGTGATTGAAGACGAGCTGCCAGATCAGGACCAATAATATTGCTGATTCTTTTTTGGATTTTATCAAGGAGTTCAAGGTATATACCAGTAGAACCGGATCATATGTAGCTGCAATATTCTAAGCATGGACGAATGTTAGAGACTGATCGGGAGACTGAAGATTCTGAGGAGCTTGGAACTACCTCATAATTACTGTTGTTTCCAGATCCAACCTGACCTGGGGTGGTCGCACCTGTCAGGCTCTCAGTTATGGGCATATAGTAAACTCTCAAACGAAAATCAGTCTCTACCATTTTCGACAGTTTTGGGGCAAGGACACCATCTCCAATCCCAAAAACCGTCACCATATTACCCTGATCTCGCCAATTATCATACGTATGCAACCCTTGGCCAAAGGTATTAATCCACTTGTTCTCCCGTCAGCTGTGGGTTAATTATTAGGAATTTTATCAGTAAACCGTTATCATCAAAAAAAAAAAAAATCTTAAAATCTAAAAAGAATTCTGGCTTTAAATAACCTGCAAATGTCAGATAAACCGTAAAAAAGGAATCAATCACATAAATGCAATATGGGGAATTTTGAAGGAACAGTTGATTGTGGATTCATACATTCAGACACTGGTTATGTTACATATCTCGTCTACGTGAGAGGAGGAGTAAATGCACGCGAAAGTGGCATTCGTTGTTATATTTGATGTTTAAAAATCAGCCGAGTAGCGCGATTAGCGCTCAATGTAATCGACAAATAAATGTTTGATGTAAACGAGGCAAACACAAACATGTGTGTGTGTCAGTTAATATGTGGCTGTGTTTCGACACCGTTCGCGCTGATTTGGCTGCTGTATAAAGTTAAGGTGTTTGTTTATTGTCTTTGGCTCTTGATGGCCGGCCATTTCCACTGGGAATAACAAAATTGCAAAAATCGTTTTCGAGAGCGGGAATTTGGGCCGAAGGGAATTAAATGAAAACTGACTGGTATGATTGAATAGAAGTGGGATGTTGGAGAGAGTAGGAGGAGTGAAATTGGTATTGTATAGTTATACAAGAGAGAGGATATTATAACACAGGGGAGTGGGGAAAGTAGAACATTTGCAAATGAATAGGTAGGAGGAAATAGGAATGAAAAGAATGAATGAAGATGCTGTTTATATATGAGCAAGGCAAAGATCTCTCTCTCTCTCTCTCTATATATATATATATATATATAGAGAGAGAGAGAGAGAGAGACCAAACTCACTATTCGTAACTGATCTCGGTATGTCTTACAGAATATGACTCTTTAAACCAGAAAAAAATATTTAAAAAACATGTAAGTCATTGTTGTCAGGTAAGAAACTCACTCTGTTCAAAAATGGCCAGAAATATGGATCATCCAGAGAGGACCGAACTCACTATTCATTCGTAACTGATATATATATATATATATATATATATATATATATATATATATATATATAATATAAAATTTATAATATATATATATATATATATATATATATATAGAGATATAGAGAGAGAGAGAGAGAGATAGTTTATGCAAATTTAGGTAATCCATATGGGTAGACCTGAGGAGGATGATATCCAGAGAGCTCAATGTAAAATTCAGAGCAGATATTTTTGAATAAAAGACAGACCACGTTAAGATTCCATGTAATAAGCTATTTCACCATAACCCCTTTAACAGGGTTCTGGATCATCAGACTTTACTTCCAAAAGCTGAAATGAAAAATGAAAAGAAATTCACACGTTTTTGACGGACCTCATCAAGTATACGCAAAGTTAACGAAGTGGGGAAGTGAGGTGGGAGAGAGGATATGAGTGTGTCATATGTATCATTTTAGTTTCCTATTTTAACCCCAGTGTGTCGGCTGGATGTTGCTCAAATCTAATGCGTCTCGTTTCTAGATAAAGGTGTTTAAGGGGTTAGCGATAAGGACTACATTAAGGAAGACGTTCCAACAACCCCAATAAATTACACGACAGGTTTCATATATATATATATATATGTGTGTGTGTGTGTGTGTGTGTGTGTGTTTGTGCAAATATATAGAAATATAGGAAAGAACCGTTTGGTTAGTAATCCAAAGTTCTTTAGTATTTTTGTTTTTATTTTTTAAAAAAATCAGTGCTCAATACATAAGTAGAAAATATAATTATGTTTTTAAAAAAGGATTCTATCGCTACATAAGAGTTCTGATGTTTCAAAAACAGAAACTAAAAAACCAGCTCTGTTTCAACCTCAAGCGAATTATATATATATATATATATATATATATATGAATAAATATAGTCTTAAGATGTGCTATATTTATGGGATAAAGTGCTCAATATCAGAGATAGAGCGTGTGTAAATATAAAAGTGAACATAGAAGTCAACACTTAGAGGCGACAGTCTGTTTCATGCTAGATGCAATCGTCAGACCACGAGTGCTGTTATTTTTCTCGGTAATTTATATATATAGATCAGTGGTGCACTGTGGGTAGTCTATTTTGGCGGTTATTTTACCGGAAGTCCTTTAATTGTTTATTTATTTATTTGGGTTAAATTATTTTGCTTTTTTTCATTTCTATTTTTTATTTTTATTTCTATTTTTTATTTTTATTTCTTATCTTGTTTATTTATTTATTTTTATTATTATTTTAATCGGTGTTTTTATTAACGTAGTAAAATTTGTTTATATCGCTTATTTAATAGTTTTGTTTTGGTTTGGGAAGATAATTAAAGCTATTTATTCAATTTTGGGGTTGATTGTTGTAGTGTATTCTAACTATTATTTTGGCGGGGACAGTTTTAATTTGTTTATTACTTCATGTATTTATTTGGATTGATTATCTTTATTTGTTTCTCTAACGGTTAGTTTATCGGGATTGGCTTGTTTGTTTATTTATTTATTTGGATGAATTTAGGTCAATTTATTTTACTTGTTATTATTTATTTGGTATATTGTATATTTTCGCTTTTCGGTTTTCGATTTCTAAGTAACGTAGTATTTTTTTTTCTTTTATCGTTATATAACAGTTATAGTTTTTATTGCTGGTAATCTTTTTTTCAGAAATGTATAACTGTTTTGCTTTGGTTAATTTTACGGTATATCAACCTCAATAGGTTATTTAATGCGGACAATTTTTATTGCTGGTAATATTTCCGAGCCAAAAATGTATTTCTGGTAATACCTTTTTTTTCAAAATTGTATTGCTGTTTATAATTCTTTTTGCAAAGTATTTATGATATTAAAATCTATTTTTTCACTTTCATAGTATTTAACCCCAGTTTGGGGGTTAACTATTTGCCCATAAGGGGGACCCTAATAGGTACTACCACCACAGGTCATAGTAGGCCTGGGAACATCAGCAATTAAGAGGTAGTTCTACACTTTTCAGAACCTGCTGATCAGATTCCTTGCTGTTAGACGTAGTTTATCGTCATACCCAGGACGAGCTATATTTAATAAGGCATCCTCTAAGGATAGAACACTACAACACTTGTTAAGCAAACCTAACTCTATGGCAGGCGCTCGGATGTAGTAAATTATCAGTGTTTCATAGACCTGTACTGACCTGCATTTCTTGCCGTCGGGGTCGTTTGATGTAAGGTGCGTGTGCATGGATAAATTGTTTGGGAGAAAGGTGGTAATGACAGAAATGAAATGGAATTGCTTCTCATTATTGAAGGAGAACACATTTTGCTAGTCAGGCATCGTCGCCACATAACTTTGCAATCAGCAAACTCAGTTATTGGCAATATTTATAAAGCGTAGTCGAAATAATCGGAAATGCACGCCAACCATTTTGACCAGCCTAAACATCATCAGCCATATTTGACCTGCCGGGGTCAAAGCAGCGCTACTCATCAAACATAAAATATGCGCGCAACACAAGCGCAGATCATAAATATTTGAGTAAGGGCAATCAGTAAGTTTTTGTTTCGGTCCATGTTTTAATGGTAGGAAAGCGTATTGGTTGATTCGTTTTGCCCAGTGCTAGGCAACCTATTGAGATCACCTCGAGGAATAGCAATACAGTTCGACATCTTTAATCCGACAATACGTGTTCCGGCAAACTCACGGTATTGTATTTTTTTTCTAATCTGTCGCCATTAGTACCTTGAACGGCTATAAGCGCAGCACCACAGGTTGTTTATAACTTTCTGCAGAAGCCGACAGCAACAGAGTATTTTAGAAGCATTAATTGTTGCAGAATAATGCACTATTATTTTCTATTTGTTCTGCCTTTTCTCTGTAGGTCTACTATAGTATAGTAAATTATGTTGTTTTTTTTTGGTTTTAGGCTTTTTTCTTAGCCTTTGTCTTGCATGAAACAATAAAAATATGTTTGAAAGCATTAATGATCGGTTTATTCCATGTTTTATGCCTTATTCTACCTTTGTTCAGCAATATATATATATATATGAAATAAGCTGGCAAAATTATGTTTATAAAGGGTGATTTCTGCCATCCAGCGTTTCTATCAACCGACATTGGCCTGGTTACAAGTATTCCAGATTTGTAAAAATACATTTCTTGAGATGGTTCACAAATATCGTTTTGGGGCGGCGCCGTCTTGCAGAATTTCGTAAACATATTAGCATAACACTCTCTGACTATGGTTATGGAAATAAATAAAAAGAAATCATCTATTTACAAAGGACAGAAAATTGTGGAGGGCAGTGATTGCCAACGTCCTGAAGGGACACAGCCCTTAGAAGAAGAATGTAGTAGTCATTTATGTATGAAATTATTGAACTAATAGATCTGATATAGTGCAATTTGAATTTGATTTTGGTGGACAAATTGCGGGACGGTGAAGCCCATACACCTGGCTAGAAGCGCTTCCAGACGAGATCTGGCAAACCTAGTTGCATCAGGCTGTCGGATGCTTGGTCTGGAAAATTTCTTCCAACTCTATTCTCGACTCCTCTGTATCTCTGCTTGACTTCTCTCCAGAACAGAGTCTCTACTGAGTGATATGCACATAACTCTATCCATGATTTCTATTATCATTTCTAAACTAGATCTTCACAAGGTTGCGGATTCGATGGTATCCCCGCAGTTGTCCTAAAGTAATGAGCTTTTGAACTGGCTACTTCCCCTCTCAGAATTTACAATAAATGCCCACTGGTTCTTGATTGTCAGCTTGTAGGCTGGGACTTAGCAGCGATATTCGCTACTGCCACCGGGGTTGGGGAAGGGAATAAAGAGAAAGAATAACGATCCCCGATGCTCAACGACGACAATGTTTATTACTATAAAATATTTTCTTTTAGAAATGCATTTAAAATGAGAAAGAATATGATTGTCAGTTTTTTTTTGTTTTTTTTAAGCATTAATCTCCGAGCAAGGCGTGAAGCCACTAGGATGCAGGGGGTTGCAGAAGATTTGGAGCGAGAGCAGATAGGAGAGATAGAAGAAAGGATGAGGAGAAGGATAGTGGGTAGATCAAGGTAACTGGAGGTGTCGATTGACATTACATTTGAATAGTTGGAGGTTATAGCTCTCAGGGAAACAGTAATTGGGAAGGGTTAAATGCAAATGTTACTGAGTGAACTCTCCTCGTTCTGTGTGAGTGCAATGCCAGTTCAAGAATATGATATTTATTCTCCTTAATATCTATAAACTATGTAGTATGGAAATATTATTATATATCCCGTGTTCCTTCAGGATTTGGATGATCATATGGCCCCCCGTATTACTGGTTCCTTTCCGTTGAAGGCTCTTAGCAATGTTAGACTTTATACCTGTTCTGCCATCCATGTTTTGTGATCTGTGTTATATTTTCCGCCATCTTTGATATCACGCAGCACGTAGTTAAATTTATGAACATGATTGCACAAAACACCGAAGTTTAGTTGAAATAAAAAGCATAAGGCAAATAAAAAGAAACAGGAAAATGTCTCTAGAAAGAAAGAAAAGAGTGCTGAAATATTGTGTTAGACCAGGCCTCCTATATACCATTGAATTCTAGACAATCTCCTCATAGATGAAGAAGATATCTGAGGCAAAGGAAATGTCGTTCAGCAGAAGGGATGCTAAACATAGCATGGATAGAACAATGACGAAGTTTTAAGGAAAAGAGAAACGAAAAAGAAAAGGGAGACCAGTCCTCCTATATACCAATCTACTAAGTAAAGAGTTCTGTTCGAAATTCTAACGTATATCAGGTGAAGAAACCTGGAACGTACGACGGCCGAAACGTCGTGAATATGACAATAAGAAGAATGACCACAGACCGAACGATGTAAATTGCATAAATAGTTAGACGTATGAGAATCTAGTCGCTCAATTCTTAGAAGGAAACAGACGGACAATCCGTACATATGATTTGATTATAGAGGTGAAGGCTTCTGCAGAATCGATCATAATTTTGGTAAGAGTCGAATAGAGAAAACAGATATACAGCGTGGAATAAGTTCCCCTAAACGACCCTTCTGAGTTTTTAAATTTAGAATTGTCCTTTTCCTACGCCGGTTACCACTTGAGGCTATAGAGACCCAGTCTGGCCTAGTGCTACCTATAGCTGGGGATGGGAGGGGGAGACAATATGTATTCATAACATTCCTATGGACACGTAGATTGTATTGACTTTAATTGTAAATAATGTAAAGTCACTCGACTGGAATTTGAACCCGGCTCCCACATTCCTCAATCCAAGCAATAACTCCGCATCACACACACACACACACACACACACACACACATATATATATATATATATATATATATATATATATATATATATATATATATATATATATATATATATATATATATATATATGTGTGTGTGTGTTATTTGATTTCGATATTAATTTTTTAAGTTTACTAATTACAAATACTTCTTAATAATATTATATATACTGCGCCATTTAATGCACACACACAAACACACACACATATATAATATTATAAATTAACTGATTTAAAATAGGTTTTTTATCTACACATTGAGCAATATATTGTAAAAATAAAAATATCAATAAGAACACCGGATTATATATCTTACTGTTCTTTCTTGCATCAATATATATATATATATATATATATATATATATATATATATATATATATATATATATATATGATGCATGTTTCATTAAATAATATAAACACGTTTCGTCTATTTACTTTAGGTAAATGCCTTTCATATTGTCTGATAAGCATAATAATATTATCATTGAAAGATGAGAGAAAAATACCATATGTTGTTTTAATCCTATCTAAGCTTTCGGCTTACATATGCCATTATCAAAGATGACAATTATATTTCAAGATATCAAACAATACACGGACAAAATAATAATGATAGTCTGTTTTTGTTGCATGAAAGATTTCCAAGCAACGACAAACTCGTGTATACGAGACATCGGAAGCGAAAATCGCACCGCTGCTTGTGACGTCACACATGATCACGCGAGAGTGAAAACGAGAAGTGTTAAGTATGAAAAGCCGTTGGTATAAACCCATGGCTTCTGTTATCAATTATAGGCATTTAAGTATATTTGTGGAGATCTCATAGTTTATTTTGTTCAGGTTGGGTTTCAACTGTTTTATGTATATAGCTTCAAGAATTTTTAGTTTTTGTTTATTGTTTTCATGTTTAAGTATAGTTGTGTTTTCAACAAGGATTTTCCGGAAGTGTGTATACGGTCAAGCAAGCTGTTTTAAATGCCTAAAATGTTGCGGCCAGGCATGTTGTTTTAAGTGCCTATATATATATATATATATATATATATATATATATATATATATATATATATATATATATATATATATATATATATATATATATATATATATATATATATATATATATATGTGTGTATGTATTTATATATATATATATATATATATATATATATATATATATATATATATATATATATGTATGTATAAAAGAATTGAGTCGATAACAGAGACCGAGGAAGAGAGAACAAGCGAGATATTTCTTTACCTTGGTCTCCCCACTGAGACTGGGTGTGGCATAAGGTAGAGTTTAACGTGGGGAATCTGAGCGCGTATAGACAAAAATGCTCAACCCCACAACCTTCGGTGGTGTTGCCATCGTTATGAATAACGATCTCTCTCCCCTCCCACCAACGATTTAGTGCAATGGGTAAAAAGAGAAAGTGATATATGTAGAGAGAAAGAGAGGGAAAAAAAACCTAAATCCTTTATAATACATCGGTCTTCTGCGGAAGTGTAAATACGCATGTTTTACAGTATTATTTCGACAGAGAAATTTAATCGATCGTAAACATTAATTTGTAATCAGTACTCTTAAAGAATGCGACGAGCAAAAATGAAAATGCAACTTTCTCCGATTAAAGATATGATTCCCCCTCCCACACACGCACAAAAAAAGAATCTCTCAGTAATTTGCCTTCCCGACATGTTGCTGTAAAATGATGAAAAATTAAGTGTCAAATCTGAACTGTCAACGCATGTCAGTTTATATTCTTCGGTCATGACAGAATTCATGTCTGTCAAAAACTAAAATATATTAAATATGAGAAAAAAAAAATCTAGAATGCAATAATTCTGCAGTTTTATGCCTTAAAGTTGTCTTTTGAAATCTTCACACTGTTTGATCCGTGTTAAGTCAATCACATGGTCGCTAAATATACTTAATAGGATTTTAACCCACCAATGTCTAACGTAATGTCCGGTATTAATTATAAAATTTAAGATGAAAATTCCGTTATAAATCATAGGTTTCTAAAAATCTCATATTAGGTCTTTTGCATTTATATCTTATTAAGCTTTGTGCAAGTAAAGCCTGAGGATCTTGGCAAAGATCATCCTACTTTGAACATTTTGGACTGGCGCTACAAAATCACAAACTCTACCAAATAACAAAGACCACATTACTTGAGGACAACCAAGAGCTGCAACAATTAAAATGGATAGTATATATAACTCGAAAAGAAAATAATGACATAATCCTGATGATGACAATCTACATATCTTAAAGTAAAAGTAAAAGTTTAGTTTTGTTTGGTTAATTTTACGGCATATCAACATCAATGGATTATTTAATGCCGACAAAAGTTTTATTATTGGTAATGTTTTTCCAAAAATCTCTTTCTAGTAATATTTTTTCCTTCAAAAATCTATTTCTGGTAATAATTTTCCTTCGCTAATAATATCTTTTCTCAAACAAATATATAGCTGTTAATGTTCTTTTTTTTTCTCGAAATTCTATTGCTGCTAATATTTGTTTTTCAAAAATGTATTGCTGGCAATAATTTTTTTTACAAAGTATTTCTGGTATTAAAACCAATTTTTACACTTTCATAGTGGTTAGACCCCAGTTTGGGGGTTAACTATTTGTCCATAGCTGTTGGACGTACTTTATCGTCTTACCCAAGACGCGGATGTAGTTTTCTCGTCAAGCCCAGCACGGATAAATTGTTAGGAAGGAAGCTCCCATCAATACTAGAAAGAGCGATAACAGCTACTGGACTTGAGAAGCCTGTTTTCCTAAGAAATTGTTTTAATAGGAAGATTTTATAAATTTCAACCGAAAACAGTACTGGCTGCTGAGTCAATGAATGCCAAATGTTTCCTCGAAGGGAAATTGCTAATGGTAACATTACGATACCATTAACATTCACCATCCCCCAAAACCGATAACATTTTTACTAGTTTTCTTTCTGAGAATTTTCGGCGTTGGTATTACGATAAACATTAACAAGATGTTCGATTCAAGGTAAGAATTAACGCATATTTATGATATAACTATTTTTAAGAAAACGACCATATTTTTTGCAGATTAATTTTTAAACTAAGTTGCGTACAGTCATATGATGTTCAAACTGCCAATTCCTGTACGATCACCAAAGTTAAGCAACGTCGAGTCTGGTAAGTAGCTAGATGGATGACAGCTTGGTGAGTGCAAGCTTTAATGTGCAGGTTGTGCAATGGATAATGGCTCGGAATTGTTAATCGGAAGGCTGATTTCTATTTGGGTTTGTTATATCCACTTACGAGTAAATACCCTTGATAATGGTATGAATCCACCTCTTCTCCGCAATTATGGCTAATTAGTAAAAGTAAATGTTTACTTTTTGTGGTTTTAAATAACCTGAAAAAGTGTTGATAAACAGTCAAAAATGAATGACTGAATCCAAGTTGTTACATTGAACATTTTACATTCATAAATGTGCTGAGAATTTGCTTCATTTTAATGACAAAATTCGATGGTAGCGTAACTAAAGGCGCGAAGCTGATAGTTTTTTTCTTGTGTTTTTGATTTTAAACAAATCGTATTATAATCCCTTTTGTTCCCTAGTTCCTTAGTTCGTTAGCACGTACGTTACGCCCGGCCAATACCTCATTCATAATACACTATTCCGTTTTATTGTCAAAGAAAGACAGAAGAGACACAGTTTGCTTTCAGTCAGACAAAGAAAGAAAGAAAGAAAGAAAGAAAGAAGGAAAGAAAGAAAAGTTAAGAACGCTCTCAAGTATTTAACGTCTGTTTCAGTGAAATAGAAAAACTTAAATCAATCTTAAATCTTTTCGGACTGTTGTTTTCATCATGGTTGTTGTTATCACAACGTTTGTAAATAACATAAATAACGATAACTCTTCAACCCAGAAATTCAGAAAATAATTAAATATTTCCATTTGTACCCTCTTACTTCTTTACATAAGGAGTTGATTTCATACGTATGATTGTTATTGATATATTTTCTTAGTCTTAAATCGTAAATGTTTAAAGGTGCAATACAGTCGACATATTGTGTATTAGCGAGCAACTCAGGAAATAGCAACAAGAATATTTGCTGACGCTTTTTACCATTGTCCTTCGACTCTTAACCGGTCAATAAGACTTATTTCGAAATTTCTGATACAACTTTGGCACAAATATCTCCAATTATTTCTATCCAGAGCAACTCGCTCGATGTTAGTCTGAGATACATTGACAGCTGACTGGTTACTCATTAGATTGTCTTTATACTTGAACAACGGCCGTTCAACAGTCCTAGATCCATTGTCAAGCTGGCTATACATAAGAACCTTAGGTATTATATCGTCACTCACTCTTGCAAAATGACCAACTCAACGAGGCTGTGACTCCATCAGAAAGTTTCAATTACACCAGTGTTGCATTTTGCGAGAATATCAACACTGGACACCATATCATCAATATATATATATATATATATATATATATATATATATATATATATATATATATATATATAAAAAAGCTCAAACACTAATATTCCATGGTTATAGTTTATTACATTGGAATCGTAATCACAATTCATCAGACCTAAAAGTTCAAAAAGCTTTTTTGAATTTGTCGGTCTGATGAATTAGATCGTAATTACGATTCCAATGTAATAAATTATAACCATGGAGTATCAGTGTTTGAGCCTTTTTTACTATATTCTTACTCTGTCCTGGACATTGAGTTCTACCTAGATTCTATCGTCTTGGAAATATATATATATATTCTTGGTCTTGTGTTGTTTTCTTTTTCCTTGGTCACGTGGTATGATTTTGATTATCGCCTATAAATATGCTGTTTCTCTTTTGCCTCTTTAGTCGGCTTTCCCTGACGATCCGTTTAGGTGAAACCTGGGTAGGTTTGTCTGGTTCACTAGGTTTATGTAGGTCTGCTCTACGGTTGTATTGAGCTCTTTTGTTAGTTAGTTGTTTACTCGTGTCGGGGTTTTTTTCTTTGGGCTTCAAACCTGTATCTGTGCGATTTTTTTCAACAGATTTTCATGTTTCTAGCTCTTTCTTTTTTTAAAACCTTTTTTTCCTTCGAGATTGATTTGATTATTGGCAAATCAAAAATTCGAGGGTTTTTCGAAAAGAGCATAGTTACCTATATATATATATATATATATATATATATATATATATATATATATTGACCACTAATGATATATATATATATATATATATATATATATATATATATATATATATATATATGAAGAAATATAGTCTTAGGATGTGTTATATTCATGGGATAAAGTGCTCAATATCAGAGATAGAGCGTGTGTAAATATAAAAGTGAACATAGAAGTCAACACTTAGAGGCGACAGACTGTTTCATGCTAGATGCAATCGTCAGGCCACCTGTGTCTGGCCTGACGATTGCATCGATAATTAGAGCTCTATTATTGAAGTAAAAATGGACATATGACAAAAAATGTATGGAAGAAACGACAAGCAAGCAAAGCGAAAATATAGAATTATTTTAAAGCGGCAAATCAAAAAATAAATAAATAAGAGGAAAATTAAAAAAAAAAAAACAGAAGAAAAAGGTCAGTAGTTATCCTTCCCCATTCTTCAGATGTAAGGCGAGGAATAAAAAATATTAAGGTCATCACGAAAATTAAAATACAGGTAAAATGCCAAAAGGCAACCAATCTAGAAGGAATCTCTGATAAATAACCAAACTGTTCTATTGGTTTCCGTGTCTGGGCAGGTTGGGCTCTCAGACTGTGAAAATAAAATTTGCGGCTGAATCTAGCACCAATCTTCTTGAGCATTCTCGTCATTCGATTGTATGCGTTGATGTTCAGAGATCCATATTCATTCTGTATAAGTGACTATTACTAAAATCCTTCTGCTTTACAAGTACTATTTTAAAACTTATACATGATTTTTGTATCCTTTCCGCCAAAGCAAGGCAATAAAGCCACTAAGACGCCAGTGGTTACTTTGCGTGGAAAAATATGTGTAAAAGAAAAACATTATTAAGAATAGAGAATTAAGACGGCACAAGATATTGATTGACATTGCATTTGAATTTTTGAAAAATAATATTGACTGGATAGGAAGATTTCAGGAAGAGAATTCCACAAGCGAGAAGTGTAAGAGAAGAAACTCTTAGCATAGAATTTACGGATACATCTGACATTGCCTTTAAATGTTTGAAGATTGAACGTGGTGGGGAAGTATGAAACCCATTGAGAGTTCCAATTGTAAAAAAAAAAAAAAAAAAAACTGTTAGAATAGAACTTATGATTACATTTGGCTAATTCAACAGTAAAATGTTGGGACCTAACTGCCACTCTAGTAGTACGTTTGAATTCATGCGATCGAGGTACATAGGAGGAGAGCTCATTACAACAAGTGACATGAAAATATTTATCTAAAACTGTTGTAACCTAGGAAGGATTACTGAATGAGGAATAACCAAAACGTAGGTTGGAAATGAAATGGTGATCTTTATAACATCAGCAAAATAAAATACTCGCCAGCGGCGTGAAGTAGGTAAACCACTACTAGAGGTGGACTATTTAGACAGCATATTACCCCCACTTACAATAGTGTCCAACGTATTTATGAGGATTGGGCCATACCCAATAGTGTTCCTAGGTATGGTATATAAAAACCCGCTTTTTAGATTTACTTTGCACAGAGTCAATATCTTTTCCTTTTCGTCAAAATGTTGTAACCCCGAAAAGGTTACTTAATGAAGAATAACCAAAAAAGGAGGTTAGAAATGAAATGTTAATTTTTATAACATCAATAAAATCCAATACTCGCCAGCAACATGAAGTAGGTAAACCACTGCTAGTGGTGAACTACTTGGACACCATATTACCCCCACTTACAATATTGTCCAACGTATTTATGAGGATTGGGACATAGCCATTAGTGTTCATAGGTAAGGTTTCGTAAAATACATCTATTGGACGCTTTAGTACACATCATCAGGGTAGCCAAGGTTCTTTAGGGGTTTCGGGTCTTTCAAAATCATATCCCCGCTCCACGGTGACTCAGCCGATACTGATCGGGAATTGACTTGTGTACCTTCCGTTAGCTACAATTTTTTTCGTCTTCCGAAGTACACATCATACGACACTTCTTGGCAATTTATTTTCCAGATGACTTCCGGTTCATCCGAAATGTGCTCTCGTCCATAAAGAAGGAAGTAAACGCAGCCACAATTTCTATCTGATCAGGAATACTCGCCAGCGACGTCAAGTAGGTAAACCACTGCTAGTGGTGGACTACTTAGCATATTACCTCCACTTATAATAGTGTCCAACATATTTATGAGGTTTGGGTACATATCCATTAATGTTCATAGGTACGGTATATAAGAAAAAGTCAGAGGGAAGCCACGTCACGGCGGTAAGAAAGTGACTAAAGTTGAGATGGATGGTGAGGACCGATAACATTAGAGACTCTTTTTGGATTTTGTTAAGAATCTCGAGATATATGCCGGAGCACCAGATTAGATATGGAAATAATATTCAATGGACGAAACAAATGGTTTTTATAAATGTTCATGATTATTTTGGACGAAAAGAATTGTCTGGCATGACAGAGTGAATCAACCTTCTATGCAGCAGACCTGACAATTGGTTTCATATAATCGCTCCGTTTCATGTCAGTTACCAAACTTGTATTATGTGGCATCCATTTTTAGCCTTCCTTCATTTGAATCTATAATTTAACCTAATTGCACTAATAGGTATGATTTAATATGGCGTATTTAATAGTTTCAAAAGCTCTAGTGTTCCTATCTTTATTTATAATTTTCATTATGTATACAAGTAAATTTGAGCCAGACACTTAAAGTTTTTCAAGGAAATCGCATTGTATATTCGAAACACAGTTCAAGGTTAGCGCATGCGCGATATAAAACATCAAAGTATCTGTGCGCATGCGTTGGTTAAATGAATTTCGTTTGAACGTTCAATCTCAAAGTCAGAAATGTTGAAAGAGACGTGAAACGTGCTTGTATGGCCATAAGGGTGTGGGAAATATCAAAGAGCAGATTACTGCTTGTCAAATACTGAACCTATAATGATGAATGGTCTCTTTGATTCTCCGGGTTGTGGCCAGCGTTTTTTTTTTTTTTTTTTTTTTTTTTTATCTCTGACGTGATGAACAAAGTTTCGTGATGAAAGGGGTCTTAGCGAATGGGATTTCTTTTTTAAACTATTCTCGTCAGATGCATTGATTATTGCAAAAAAAACAAAACAAAAAAAAACAAACCTCAGTCCTCCGACGAAACCAAAGTAGACAAACATTTCTTCTTCTTCTTCTTCTTCTTCTTCTTCTTCTTCTTCTTCTTCTTCTTCTTCTTCTCTGTCTTTTCAAGAAGTGGGCGGTCATGACTCTCTACAACCTTCTGTCCTTCGTTGCGCTAAGCAACTGTTGTACCTTTACCAAACCTCCTCTCAATCTTTTTGCCATCCAAGCACAGAATTTCTCCACGTAGTTGGCCATCTGCCTTACATGTCCCTCTTGCCTTCGATAGGCCCTGTGAATTAAATTCTCCAAGCCGTTCTTCCTCACTATATGTCCAAGTAATTCTAGCTGTCTCTTTTCTGAGTGCATATTTTTTTCCTTTTTCTTTGAAATGTATTCGTTGTTTAACCGCGCTTTACATGGAATATTAATTATACGTATCATATATTTTTTATCGTATATAAGATTATACATATACGATTTATACATAAGATTTCTCGATTGGGCAGGTGGATACACGTAATACAACAACATTTCTGCTACCTCAGTTTTCTCTTCATCTGCGAGGAAATTTTCCCGCATTCTCTGCCATAATAGAGGATTGCTATTACATAAGGGAGCAGCACTCTTTTATACTTTACCATAATAGTTTAACTTAATTTTTCACTTTGAGACGTTATAAGACATTTTTGATGCTCCTTACCACACCGATATTTATAGATTTGCGGCAAAATTTAGGCTTCCTGTTTTATAAGACGTTCACCCACTTCAATGCACGCGTGTCGGTTACTGTAGAGATTTATTGAGTGACTTCATTGCATGGTCATAAGAGGAGATTAAGAGGATATGTAGGATAGATGACACAATAAATAAAGAGTTTAAGATAGTAGCGATTGGGAAAGCAACATCTCGGGAGTCTGTTCCACAAAGTCACGGTTCTCAGCAAGAAGCTGTCTGAATGAAACTTCCTTTTTACAAATTGTATCCCCGTAGATACGGATGTTTTGATTTCGAGACGTCTCGCCGATGGAATTGTTTTTATATTGCAAGAATTTTTTTTTATAAATACCTGAATCTGAAGAGATGTTGGATTTATGTTTCTGCCTCATTATATCTCCTTGAACGTGGTGGTAAAGACTCTAGTATTAGAGATGAGTAATTCATTTTCAAGTTTTGTAGATAGAGTATTAGTAGGTAGGATTATGAATTTAGTGATATATATTATATATATATATGATTGACCCTCCCATCGTATTCAATGTATGGGGATCAAGCAGCTCAGTTCTTAGGAACTGACAGCCAGGCACCAACAAATATGATTTGATTATAGAGGTGATTATAGTGGTGAAGGCTTCATGCAGGACCAACTACACATTTGAAGGCTTTGTGGAGAACAATCCACACTTTTTGAAGAACTGAATGCAGAGACCTGGTGCACTATGTGCCCCAAAAGACCCTCGGCAGGTTTTGAATTCAGAGTTGTCCTTCTCGACCAGTGGCTATCCAAGGTTATAGAACCCAGTCTGTCCTGCTAATTACCCATAGCTGAAGGGAGAAGAGGATTCATACATTTCTCAAGGGTATTAGCACGTAAGTAAATGTAATGGATTTGAACTCGATTCTTAATCCGAGCCGCTATCCATTACTCCAGCGTGTGTGTGTGTGTGTGTATATATATGCCCAATCACATTCAAGTCCAACAAGCAATCTCTCTGCTTACAGAGAAACGGCCTGCGGGACTTGATGTAAATGGACTCAAGAACCTTCAAATTATATGCAGAGTGTGACTTCGCCAGAATGGAAAAACAGTCAACACTCAAACCAGCAACACATTCCCTGCTAGTTATAGCGTGTTCCGCTATAGATGACCCGGATGTATTCACTAGTTGGCTTTTGTTAGCGGCCGGATTTAAAATTCTGGGGGGTAAATGTTGTTTAATTCTAAAATCCAAACGCTGATACGTTCTGCCTATGTAGTCACATCCGCAACTACATTTAAATTTATATATAACTGAATTAATATGAAAGGGAGGCAGAAAATCCTTGCGCCCGGAAGAAAGAATTGGTCGAGTTAATAATATTACTCGCACATTATATATATATATATATATATATATGTATATGTAATGTACTTGCGGGTGAGTGCCTATTTGACTTCTAGGTGCACATCTTTCTACACTAGGGTAATTAATTATTGAAACTACATTTTGCACACGGCACGTTCGTGATATCTTTGCTTCTTCTCAAAAATGTCAAAGAAGGCCTATGATTATCACGGTGCATATTTGATGATGTAATCATGCGAACGTCCGTGTCTCTGAAAGACTTTAGGGAGATGTATGAACAAGAAATCAAGTCTTGACATTTTCTCTCTTAATTTCCGTACCCTTGCCTGTATACACCGATGAGTCGCCTTATCGTTTGAAAAGTCGAAATAATTTCTTCTTTCATTTTGTTTACCCAAAGGACACATTTCAAATAACAAATGAACTTAATCCATATCGGCAAGCTTTACTTGTGGAGCTACAGGAATATATGTTGTTTGCCCACACTCTCTCTCTCTTCCTCTTTATGTACAGTGTGCAATGTATAAACTGTCGTGTGAATTACGCAGAAATGAAAATAACACTGACGTGTCATTTTAACAGATATATTTACCAAAATTACACAAAAATATCTCGAATTACTACAGGGTATATATTGTAGAGTAGTTTCACAGTTGAGTCTTGTATTTCACTAAGTCGGTCCTAAAATAGGTTCGACGTACAAAACGTTAGGAATTTGATATAATAGATAATGACGCACCAATCTAGTTGTGGTGGCTGATACTTTAATATCCGACTAACTGTCGTCCGACATCGACTGACTGACCAACTCCCTGACTGACTCACTGAGTGACCGCTACTACTACTACTACTTATTATAGGTGGGAGAGTCTATTAAAAATAGAATAGGTGTGTTTCACTATAACAGTATATTTATTCAATAAAAAGCCATTGGCTTCAATCACGACCTCCAGGAGTCTTCGGAATCTCATGTAACTCTGCTAGACGGTCTCCTGGTTTAAATTGGTGAATGCTTGTTACAGTTTTTTGTGTATGTATCATGTAACTAGTGAGTTAGTGAAAATGACTTAACTCCCTTTATAGTCCACCAATAGAAGGTTAACCAATCAGAAGCCGCAGAACATTGTATCCGTCGTGTATAAAGGCGGCCATCTTTGTTTACCCTACCGGAATAACCAGTGCCATATATATATAGTCGCACCTCACGTGTTTAATTCATTCCTAAATGCCGTTCGTATCCCTATTTTCAATAGGAATCCATGTAGAGAAAAAAGTCACAGTACAATATAATTGAAAAGGAAAAGCACGGCACAACACACGAATATATACAACACAGTGGTCGAGTCAGAAATGATTCTGTTCGTGTTAACTCGGTTTGGCTCGGTTCGGCTCAGTTCGGTAATGTTGTCTGAGAGCCGAAATTTTGTTCAACATCGGAGGCATTTTCAGTTCGAATTTTCTTTTCGAAAACAGACTTGTTCGAGATGTGCGACGTTCAAGATCCAAGGTTGCTCTGCATCATATATATATATATATAAAATTTATATATATATATAAAATTTACACACGCTCTATCTCTGATATTGAGCACTTTATCCCATAAATATAGCACACCTTAAGACTATATTTATATATATATATATATATATATATATATATATATATATATATATATATAAACTTGTCTGGATTTTAAGTTTAGATCATATCGTTTTTATTGTGCGTAGTGTCACCAGAAATGTATACACACGTTTCCGGTGTCTGTTTTTTAATTTTAATTTTAGGTCAGCGAATCGATTGTGATTTATGCATCTGAAAATAATTCATATTTATCTGTATCTCACTCATTTAAACCGTTATTTAACTCCTCTCTTTAAAACTTCTCTCTGTTAAATTTTAGTCCCCACCTTCACCTTTCAGACGTCCCTGTTCTTCTTTCTTCTATTACACCTCTCTCAATAGCTTTCATACATTTCCCTCTCACACTTGTTTCCCACTTCCACACATACACTCTCACTAAAATTTTGTTTTTTTATAGCCGGAGTTATATTTTCCGATTTCGTTTTCAATTTGTAGGTCTGATGAATTGGATCGTGATCACGATTCCAATATAATAAATTATAACCATGGAATATTATTGTTTGATCCTTATATATATATATATATATATATATATATATATATATATATATATATATATATATATATAGCACTTTATCCCATAATATATATATTGAGCACTTTATCCCATAAATATAGCACACCTTAAGACTATATTTCTACATATATATGTATGTCGAGTGAAACGAATGATTCCCTATCGCCCTATTCAAACACCCACCCTGTCCATTGAACTGGAGTAGAGATTTATACCTCATTTCTTGTTTAGGATTTGTTTGCTGGTTCCTTCTAAAGTCTTCTCATTCTCTTTCACTTCAATTAGTCCCTTATGTCTTAGCAGCATTCTTGCTTTCCTTGAGGTGAATTGGTTAAAAAGCTCATTGGGGGAAAAACTGTCTGGACACATTCATTGCCCCGAAAACTAAACTACTGATAATTCATCATCGCTTATCGAACGCAGAACTTTTACCAATCGCATTGAACGGATGTTCGTTAAAGGGGGATGTATGTTGCATGAGCACCTGTTGGGACTTAAAATCAACCCAGTCCAACAAGTGAAACTCGTAGGTACAATCCATCTCTGAAGATTCTGTAATACTGCTCGGTCTCCTGTACCGCTCTAGTAAGTACCTGACTCCTTCTATCCTCTGCCATTACAAGATCCAGATCAACCCGAATATGAAGTATTGCTAGCATATAAAGACTGCGGCTTCCCAGTCTTCATTTTCCAGTTTTGATAGAGTCTAAAACTCCTTGTGGGTGATAAATTATTTCCGCCATAAACCCCTCTCTGACAGACGAAACTCTCACGCCGCTTACTGCTCTGTTACTATTTCCATAGACAGTGCACAGACGAGCTACATTCCATAGTTCCACCAATTCTAACCTTCACGGCTATGACCCGCTATGCTACGCACATAGTACCGAATTGCCCTTTCCTATTCTTTGGCGAGAAGTAAGTTCCAGTCGAACACCTTCTTCCCGAGAACCACTGCTCTGTGGAACCGACTTCCAAGAGGAAATTTTCCCCAATCGTTACAATCTAAACATTTTCATGTCCAGGGTTAGCCGTTATCGTCTCCATATACTCTGTAACCCTATGTATGTTTCTATGTAAAACAAGATTACAAATAATGGAAGCCTTAATAATAAAAACTTGAAAAAACCCACAATCAATAATATTAGCTACGAATACGGCCGCAATTTGCTAACTGTGTTCGGAAAATAAAACATCCCTATAACTCTAGAGATATAAACACAACCCATATACCCAGGTAAAAAGCCAAAATAAAATCATCCTTGATTGTGGCTAATAGTATAGTCGGAATATCTCGGAATTACAGAACATTTGGATAATTTTTACACACTCTGTGTCTAGAAAAGAAAACATTTGTCCGAATATAAGAAAAAATAAATAAAATCTTAATTTGTCTGTCGTCTTTAACGAAACACACACACACACACATATATATATATATATATATATATATATATATATATGTATGTATATACACACACACACACACACACACACACACACCCATATATATATATATATATATATAACGTATTAATAATCGTTATCGTATTGTTGATAATTTCATTAAAATAAAATGTGGTCATTTACTTCTGGAGTTAATACGACGGCAATTATTCAAATGCGGTTTTTTAAAAATAATATTCTAATCTTCATAACTTGAATTGTGCCAGTTTATTCGTTTATCGCATCAATTCTTTATAAAGTGTGAATAATTTCTATAGTGTTTTCTTCTGCATATTTATTATTTGTATATTAAATAGCATTTATTTATTTCATACACTCAATGTTGTATCGTTCTTTAATTTATATCTCATCGTTTTATTTTCCTTTAAAGAAATGAATATATTTTTTCTATTAATTGTAGCCGTTCAATTTATCTCCTGTTAATCCATCCGCGCTGTCATTACTTTCTGCTTCATGTGGTCGATAAGAATTTTTTTTCTGTCATCCATTTTGAATCGTTCGTATCTTTGATAATTATTTCGCGCGTTTTTCAGCCATTTTCTTTTTTAACACTTCAGATTCAGCCATTATTCAAAATGTGAACGAAGGAAATCTAAGTTATCTTCATTTAGAAAAGAAAATACGCGAACAGATAGAAAAAGCTAAAAGTAGAGAAACGGAAGATATAAGAAAGAAAATAGAGAATACAGATGAAGATAATAAAAACAAAGAGGTTGTTTATAAAATAAATTAAAAAAAAATAACGTTTCGAATATATAGAAGAAGAATATAACGTAATGAACCAAGAAAAAAATTAAAAGCTGTCAAAATATTTTTAAAAAATACAAGAAAAATATCAATTATACTCAACCGAAAAAAATATAATTAAAAGTAAATAGCAAATTCTTTTGAAACAAAACCTAATTCCCAAAACAGATTTAGTCAACTATATAAAAATAAATAAAATTATACATATAATACTCTTATGCTCCCAGTAACCATATCTTAATTTCTTCTTGATTTACAATTTACGATGCATTTTATTGTAAAATAATCCCAAATACATTTACAGTATACATAGATTAATCATATTTTGTGAGGGAGCGTTGATTTCTGACGACTAACAAACACTTTCTTCTTGGTCATTGTTTAGTACCGTATATACTGGTGTACATGGCGACCCACAAGTTCTTAAGTTAAAAAAAAATGTAGGTATCGGGCTATATTCGCTGGGCAAGATGACCACACCAAAATCGTATTTTAAAATGTATTGTGTTGAATTTATAAATAAATTCAATACGCATATACTTTTTTTTCACTCAAATTCTAATGAAAAAAACGACGGGAAGATACTGACAATTGCCACACTCTACAAGACCTCATGAATGTGTGCTGTGTTATTGGTAGGCTATTATGGTAGCCTGAATGACTTTTCCTCGCTAACCATCCACTGGCTTTACTGTCCTCGAATGCGATCTTTTAAAAGGCTTGTTGAAAAACACATCTAGTTGTTCAACATCATCGAAAAATGAAGCGAGACAGATTGGAGGCCGATATAAAGTCCCTATTTTGTTCCTGGAGTATAAGATGGCCTCTTATTTTAGGGGTGTTTTTTAAGATTAAAAGGTCGCATTGTATATTGATATACACGGTATTTACAGCTATTGGCGTATTTTATTATTTCTGTTCTTCGCTTATGTACAAAAGTTCCTCAGGACCTAGACGATCATGGTTATCCACAACTTTCCGTTATTTGTTTTTCGAAGTAACTTTTGACGTTTCACCGTCCATCATGGACCTTATTCTACCATTCATTCAGACAAACTCAAGTTACTAACTGCTATTTTAGTTTACAATATATCCGGGAAATTCATTCTTCAGAATCCATTTTTGCTTCATTAAACATCGAAGACATTTTAGATAATACAAAGATTATCAATGCAATTGTTATAATCGAATAAACTGTCGCTGCCGAAATTTGAGTTTGAACATAGATCGCCAGGAAACGCATATATAGGAAGTCGCGTGATGTCTAAATGATCTCTATTTCTAGTCTATCCTCTATTACTATACGGATCACCATTTCAACTCTATCCTCTATACTATACGGACTGCTATTCTCTACTCTATTCACTATATTATTTCTCTATTCAGATTACTATTCGAGCGAGTATTATCGAGCAAGTACTATTAGTGCGATTATTATTCGAAGGCGTCTGGCACAATTACTGTTCAACGGCGTTACTATAGTTGTATCTGCGATTACAAAGTCTCTACTACAACGAGCATTACGAAAGTGACAACGAGTATTCGTTGGCATTACAAAAGTGGCAACGATTGTTCGTTGACATCACAAAAGCAATCATGTAGTCGAATTGTAATTCAAATTATAATTTTTCTAGCTTGTTACGTTTAACATTAATTCTCACGACTGATAATGATTTCTTTCTCGATTTTTAATGAATTTTTATAGCAAAATAATTTACAATTGCAATTCTGTTAAAAAGGAGTAGCAAATGATATGCAATAATAATTAAAAAAAATGATATATCATTTTCTAGTCGTCTTTACTCTAATTGCTATTGACAAACATTGAAAATCAGCATGAAACAATTATATATATATATATATATATATATATATATATATATATATATATTATTATTTAAAGAATATCAAACTGATTTTATTTGTAGGTCTTGAAGATAGAAAGCTGCTTTTTTAGAAGCTGTCATAAATAAAAATATTACCTATGGGATTTTAAGTGTTTGATTTTCTTTAATTAATAATAATTTTTCGCTGTCTTTTGACATAAAGCTCTCTGGATCCTCCTGGAAATTCCATACGGTTTACGATATTGTATCATTACTATATGTGTGTGCTTTTTCTATATATATATATATATATATATATATATATATATATATATATATATATATATATATATATATATATGCCTATGTGTGTGTGTCTGTGCGCATGTATATATATATATATATATATATATAGGAAATCAAAAGTGAACATTGAAGTTTCTTCTCTCTCTCTCTCTCTCTCAATATATATATATATATATATTGAACAATAAAAATTAAAATCTTTAGACACACTGGGTTGTAGATTAATATTCTTTCGTTTTTTATTATTATTTCATTTATATATATATATATATATATATATATATATATATATATATATATATATATATATATATATGTTGGCCAGAATGTTTTGATTCACTTAGGAAGCAGAAAGAAAACAACACAATTTTAAGGAGAAGCACCAATATTTATTCTTCAAACTAAAGTCCATTATTCCCGACGATCTTTTGTCAGTGTTCAGCCGACATCCGGTCAATGAATTCCGAATGTTGCCTTATAAGCAAGCGGTTACTATTAAAATTACCATTAATTTTCAGTTAGTTTTGTTTGGTTGTGCTACGAAGACATATCTTCTTATTTCCCCCTTTTCTTATACTTCATTTATCATTTCGATAAAATTTATCAATCCTGAAATCATCGAAGATTGTCAGCATCTCAATTATAATCTTATATGGGCCTGCTTTGTTTCTCTTCATCTTGGTCAGTGTTTATCTTACTCTCAGTTGACAGGTTCCTTCCGGGTTTTTATATATCATCGGCTTATCTCCCCTTTTGTCATGAAAGCGTTATCCGATATAACTGAATTCATTTCCTTTTTGCCATCTTGTTTCTACTTATTTTATTATTATTTTCTGCAATCTGTGGAAAAAGATGGTTTCTGTCCTATTTCTTGTATATTTTGTTTTACTACTATGTCTATGTTTTGAAGGTTCACTATACATTTTTCGTGAATCATTCTTTTTTTTTTTTGCTTGATTGCTTGCACATCTGATACGTTAAATCCTAGACTAATCCCGCCATCGAAGCTAGAAAATCGCAAAGGCGAAAAGAGGAATTGCTGGGTCATATCGGTTGCTTTATGAATTGATCACAGAGTGAAGAGAGAGAAAAAACGTTTAAATTAGAAGTAATATAAAAAATACCATATATTTTAGCAAAGGGATTTGCATTGAGAACATTACCTTAGATTGATCGATTGATCTTAAGATTTACCAAGTCTTTGCAGATTATTTAAACCCAGAAAATATTTTTGGATTGTCAGAGGTTTTTGAGATAATGATTTACTGATACAAGTCCTGATAATTAACCCGGAAGCGGAGAAGAAGTGGATTCATGCCTTTGCCCGTAAGTGAACGGAACAAACCGGACTGGCACTGGAACTCGGCGCTCCGATTTCCAACTGCCAGCCGTTATCCATTACAACCCACTCAAATTCAAGCTTACAGCAGCTGGTATTCCAAAGCGGTCACCCTTCTAGACAATGACCAGGATCAACGTTGCTTAACTCCGGTGATCTTGTGAGAAACTGTATTTCAACGTAATATGGTCGTAAACCATAGTTCCCTAGAATCCTGGCTGAAGGACTTGGATATTTAAGGAGGGCACCTGACTGCTCAGGAAAAAGATGATTATCGGAGTTGCGAGGAGAGTGAAAAGGTGATGGAGCCGCGTGAAAACTTGTTGTCACTCTGTCACCATCTATTATCACCAGGCGTATGATGCAAATATATGAATAATTTAAATAATAATAATAATGAAAGTAAAAGTTCTAAGCAACCAATATAGAATGAATAGAGTCGGAAACGGCTTTGGTTTAGTAAATGTAAAAAAAAGCAATAGCATAAATAAATAAAAGCAAAAAAATATGAAAAACAACTTTTTTTTACTCACAACTAATAATAATGACAAAGAATTGGCTCTATTAAAGTTATCGCGGTGTTCGTATCTGCAATGTGGTGTTGGGGTCTGCATGTGTATAGTGAAAAGTACAGAACATTTAAAGACTTGTAATAACGTCTAGAGATCTGGTGTGACCAAAGAAAAGCATGAATAATAATAATAATAATAATAATAATTTCTTGAAAATAACTGTTAATTTAAAAGCCCCGGCAAAAACAAAATAATTCCTAAAAACTGTTTCGTCGATTTCACTCTTTCTCCCTCCATTTTTCATCTTTAGAAACCGCCCAAACTGAAGGGCTTCCTGCCAAAGAAAAGCATTTACAGAAACACTTTAGTGTTGCGATTCCATTATGCACAATCCTTGCAAATCTTTTATTCCGCCATTTACACATTCGTGCAGAATCTAAAGCGATACTCGTTCGGGCCATTAAACTCTCACTTCCGGTCGGCTGACATCCGCTTGAACGCCGCCCATCCACCACCGCAGCAGAATTCCCCTACATTTCAGTCTGTAATTTAGTTAATGTCTCATCAGATCGTCAATTTAGACTTAACGTATGCTAAGTCCTTCATTGTTATTTTTCAGATTTTTCTACATAGTAACTTCCTATAGACACCAGGTCTTATATATACACAGTATCAAACACGGAAGTTCACACAGATCTATAAAAGTTTTGTCTGGCAAAAGATCACGGTGGTAGGGTTTCCAAGGGAAGATCATCCAGTTTTCAATGCCTGCATTATGCCGATTTCATCTCCTATAGAGACGCCATTCGAAAAGTGACCACATTCCTGGTGGATGCTTGCAAACACAAGTATAACAGAGACTAATGCCTGACTAATGATTCACGAATAAACGCCATCAACGTTTATCTATAGACACAAGTATAAATCTCAACACGTTACCAACAGACTCAAATATAAACACATTCAATGTTTACCTACAGCCTCAAGTTTAAAACCGATAAATGTTTACCTATTGACTCAAGTATAAATAAAAATTTATCTGTAAACTCAAATTTAAAAATAACCAATGTATATCTATAATTCTACTCCGACCTTCCCTATGCACCATTAGACTCTCTCATGTGGACTATAAGGCCGTAGCCTCACCACATTAGTTTTGCTGCTGTGGCTTCCGTAGAAAGTAAGTATTTTCGCGAAATAGAGTTGCTACACCATCACCCAACTAGTTTTGAATTCAGAGATGTCCTAAACTGGTTGCCAACCAAGCCTCTGGAACACGGTGTTCCCTAATGTTTAACCCATAGCCAGAGAGAGAAGAGATGGATTAATATCTTTTTCAAGGGTATTTATAAGAAAGTCAAGCTTAATTAACACGGCTGGAGTTTGAACTCAGGACGCCAATTCTACTTAACGCTTTCTGCACCGACCGACAAGAATATCCAACGAGTAATTCAATATTTATGTAATTGTCACTCGAAATCTGATCGGAGGTTTCTTGAAAAAAGATATACATTTCTAGGCTGAAATAGGATTAACTAAAATTAAAATAATAAAAAGAAGAAATCCAAAGGATCTGCAAGGTAATCGACCCTGACCTGGCATCTCGACTTCAGTCATTTTCTCACTAATATGACGTGGCTTCTTTTTGGCTTTTCTACAAATATTTTCATGGCAACTACTCTGACAAGATTTTCCCTGGTACCCCAAACACATGAATTTAAGCGTGCTACTAGATTGGCATCTAGGTCCCAACATTTTTATTGTTGAAATAATAAATTCAACAGCTACTTCTACTACAACATTTTTCTCGCATTTCCTTCCTGTGGAAATCTGTTCCGTTTAACTGCTTTTTTGATAAGTACAATCTTCAAAAATTTAAATCCAACATCAAGCGCCAACTTCTGACTTGAATCCCGTTCATCTTTTGCCCTTTTCTCAATCCTGCTTATACTAAGTCTTTTCTTTCACTTTCCTTTCCTGTAACCCACTGCGTACTAGTGGCATCCCCGCTTGGCTTCGGGTGAAATGTTTAAAAAAAAATATATAAAATGAAGTTGAGCTGAAGTACTAAAATACGGAGTTTTCACGAAGCCAGGTACTCTGGTTAAAGTTAAAGCGTCTTTTATTCAAATTATGCATACATTTCTTCAAAAAGAAGAGGTCGTTATTCAAAATAAAAAAAAATAGCATTATTCATTGAACGGAATCTCTCATTCAAAATAACGACATCTTTATTCAAAATAAAAGTTGTTATTTAAAGAAATACTACTGTTGAACTTTTTTAAAAAATATATCTATAAAAATCGCGTATAGTCATCTGGATTTCATGAGTTCAATCCTTGGCTTAAGTAATGCCGAGATATACAAATGTCCGGTAAAAGAGAGAACGGCTCTTAAAAGACGATGAAAGTCAAACAAGAAGAGCTGCACACACACACACACACACACACACACACATATATATATATATATATATATATATATATGGTATTAATTAGTTGGTATATCATCCAAGAGAATCCTATTAACACAATATAAAATATTAAACGTGATTCACGCAGAGAGCTCAATGTTTTTTTTAATAAACAGGGCAATATATTTCATACGATCGGAATTAAGATACCATTATGTAAATGATCATTTTAACCCTGTAAAATTAAATTTACAGTATTTTTCAAACAGTCAATTTTTGCATCCATTGACTGTTTGAAAAATCCTGTAAATTTAATTTTACAAGATGAAAATGATCATTTACATAATGGTATCTTAATTCTGACTGTATGATATATATATATATATATATATATATATATATATATATATATATATATATATTTTTCCAATTTTCGAATAATTTGCTTGTTCCATCTTGATGAAATTGTTGGAGAAACTTTTCAAAGTTCATGCGTTGTCCCCCTACTTTCGAATATTTCGACCATTTCGGTCATCGTCAGGTAATTAATGTAGTCCTTATCATAAAGCAAACTATCTGTTACTTTTACCCTGGACATTTTAGAACGTTACATTTCAAATTTAAACATACATGTATCATATAAGTACCGCCGTGTGTAGGAAGGTTTCAAAGAGTTTGATAAAATCAGAAGATTAATATGTTATTACATATTTTATATCATCATCATTATCCTCATCATTTATTCATTCCCCTCTGTTGAAATTGTGGTTCATGGTGACATTAAAAGCTAAATAGTGCAATGGCAAGGTGGTTCCTTCTGTACCGGGGTTGTTGAGGTTTCTCCACTCACTGGTAAAGCTGTTGACCTCCAAGGCGCAGCTCCTACGCCGACTGGCGACTGAATGATAGCCGCTTTGCACAGGTATGTTGGGGAGAGGCGTTGACCTTCACCAATCGTGTCACACAGTTTGTCGGGCAGATCGATGTTGCTGACCGAGGCGTGGCTGATGCAGTGTCCATGCGACTTCTTGGGCCATGAGTGACTGTTGAATGTCGGCCATGGGCCACAACAGTTCCGCATCCAAAACACCTGAGTAAATCAGGATCAACCGCTTCGCTGTAAAGGTACTGCCACTAACGATACACCCGATACACTCCACATATATTACACATATTTTGAATATTAATTGTAAATATTTGATACATATATCAAAATTCTAACGATTTGTTTCCTATCTATCATACAAATTTGGAGTATTTTAATTTTAGCTTTTCAATAAGTGCTGCATAATAATTTATTGTTCTCTAGTAATATATAATATATAGTCGTATTTTTGTTGTTTGTAATGTGATGGTCATTATCTGCGCGAATTGCACTAAATTTTAATAAATGACATGATAACCTATGTGATAGATTGGTGGTTGTGTGACCAATGACAAAATTTAAATTATCTTTTATTTTGTTTTGTTTAATGGTGTTGAAGACGCAAATTCTTAAAGGAAATAATCATTCATAAACAGCCATTTCGAAATTTTGAATTCGCAACATACTAATTATGATGAAATTAGGTGTTTCCAACTTTTTATAGTCAATGACAAATCCAAGGTATTTATTACAGTCAGTCTAAAAGACATACAAGGATATATTTTTTATTGTCTTCTGTATCTTGTTTATAAGCGAATCTGGCTACAATAGCGTAAGTAGATGATATTTATACATTTTTGATTAGGAAAGAAAGTTTTTAGTTTACTTTTTTCGAAAATTATTTTGAAGGTGTTTGGAATTGCTCGACGTCTCCCTTTCGCTCTCTCGCTCATTCTGTCTCTCTCTCTCTCTCTCTCTCTCTCTCTATATATATATATATATATATATATATGGCCTGACGATTGCGTTTAGCATGAAAACAGACTGTCGCCGCCGTGCGTTGACGTCAATCTCCACTTATTCATATATATATATATATATATATATATATATATATATATATATATATATATATAATTGTTTCATGCTGACTTTCAATGTTTGTTTATAGCAATTAGAGTAGAAAACGACTAGAAAATGATATATCATTTTTTTTATTGTGATTGCATATCATTTGCTACTCCTTTCTAACAGAATTGCAATTGTAAATTATTTTGCTATAAAAATTCATTAAAAATCGAGAAAGAAATCATTATCAGTCGTGAGAATTAATGATAAATGTAACAGGCTAGGAAAATTATAGTTAATTTGAATTAGTATTCGATTACATGATTGCTTTTGTGATGTCAACGCACACTCGTTGCTCCTCTTGTAATGCCAACGAATACTCGTTGTCACTTTCGTAATGCTCGTTGTAGTAGAGACTTTGTAATCGCAGATACAACTGTAGTGACGCCGTTGAACAATGCTGGTGTCAGACGCCTTCGAATAACACTCGCGCTAATAGTACTTGATCGCTAACACCTGCACGAATAGTAATCCGAATAGAGAAATAGTATAGTGAATAGAGTAGAGAATAGCAGTCCGTATAGTAATAGAGTTGAAAGGGTCAAAAATACCCCATATGTATAGCTACTTCATTCCTTAAGTATTACCTTGCAAGGGGTAGGAAATAAAATAAAAAGGTAGCTTAAAAATTTTAAACTTTAAGGAAATCAAGAAAGAAGAAGGAAGAGAAAGATGAAAAAATAAAAGAGAAAAAAAATGAGAGGATGAAAAAGGAAAAAAATGAAAGATATTTACCCACGGTAAATATTATTCGTACTGGTTACACGTACTTGAGTAGTCGCTCCATTTATTTATTAAACGATATATTTATTTATTTCCCTCTACCGGCTTGAATATTCGAGAAATCTTATTAGATAGAGGAACGCAGGAGAGCTCATATTTTTCTCTAATAAGATTTCTCTAAAATTCATCTCGGTAGAGCAAATAAATAAATATACAGTTTAATATATAAATGGAGGTTTTACTCAAATACGAGTTTCCACTTAAAATAGCGTAATAAAATCTGTCGGATTAATAAATGAATCCATCCCTTTCTTTCTTTCTTTCTTTATATATATATATATATATATATATATATATATATATATATCACATATAGTGCTGGTGTTACTAAAGAGTGCTCGATATAATACAACAGAGCTATTAAGTACATATTAATAAATATACATATTATCCTTCACCGCTAGCACGCCTCGGAGTTTCATGCACAACGCAGTCTTCAGGTATTATAAATTATATTTTGCAACTAGAAATAAACGGGGTTTACATATTTATATAAATAAAAAATATTTTTGAGTAGTGAATAGTATCATTTAATGAAAGTGATATTACTTGCTCTTAGAAAACAGTAATTTATATTAAAAATAAACAGTAATTTACATTAAAAAACAGTAATTTTTATTAAAAATAAACAGTAATTTACATTAAAAGTTAATCTAGATCAATATATTTAAGCAGATATTTATTTTTTATTCCTACCTGTAACCATCAATTCATTTCTCTTGCTTAATAAGCTCAGGTTATTTAAGTGTTTTAAGATAACCAGTTTTTCAAAGAGGCATAAGTTACATTTATTTCCTTTTCCGTTATAAGATTTGGCTCTTGCTATAATATTCTGGCTAATAGGGGATTTTTAATTTCCTGCAATACGTAGACAGAGTGTAGTGTTATTTCTCTATTAACTAAAGTCATTAGGAATAATAGATCATCACATGGTCGTGTTTTTGTTGGACTTAGATCCATGAAGCTCGGCATTTTTGAGTTGTTATACTCGTTCTTGTGTTCATAGAAGAAGGATTTTCACATTCTTTTTATGATGCTCTCGATCTTGTATGAAAGGATCAGATTATAAAATCTTTTATCAGGAAACATGATACTTTTTGTGAAGTAACTCAACTTAATTGATTCCATATTCCGATAAAGGTTAGGATACACAGTATAAATACTTTATTAAACCTATGACAGTGCCCACCTTAAAAGAGCAAAATGTAAATATAATCGTAATATATCGCACATATAGTACTGGTGTTAATAAAACAGAGTTCGATCTAATACAACAGAGCTTTTAAGTATATATTAATAAACACACATATTATCCACCACTGCGAGCAAGAATCGGAGTTTCATGCTCGACGCAATCTTCAGGTGCTGAGTATAGACTGACCATTACGTAATTTGAAATTAAAAACAAAATATCTGTTAATGTCGGCTATAAATCTAGCAAAGAAATAACCCTTATTTTCCTAATAGCAATCTCGAAATAAATATCATAAAGCAGGCATAAAGATTCTGTGTTATTCCATAATAGTGGAACAAAAGATTTAAATGAGAATCTTTCATGGATCGGGCATCCTTTTAAATCACCCAAGAATCCCATCATACAGCACCTGCCATTCCCAAGGGGTCACCTATCTAAGTATAGATCAGGCTCGACGTTGCTTAACTTGTCTAAATGGATGGCAGAGAGAGATATGAAAGAAGAAAATATTGTTTCGTGTATGGATAGGAAGTTTTGGAGGACAATAATCATAAAAGAAAGGAGACGGCGCATTAATGGAGAAGTGTGTTTCTATTTTTGCCTCCTTCGACAGAAAACTCTGATGGATGAGAAATACTCTTGAGAGAAGACACAAGAATCCACCAGTTAAGGACATTTATTGATGCAAAATATAAAAACATCTTATATTAAAGATGTACGAATGAAGAGGATATTTTTGTATCATTAGATATTAAGTACAGACAAACAGTTTTAATACATTTTTTTAATTATAAAAGAAACAAAAAACTCTATTGAACGAAGCCATATTAATTGAAGGTTATTTTCTTTCCTTTATTTTTTAAATGAATTATCATGTTTTCGTCTCATCTCGCTTGCTGCACGTCTTGCTCGCGGCAAGGCTATGAAAATACGTTAGTTCTTCCAGTCATCAGGAACGACTATCTGTTTGATCGTTGGTTTGTGAAAAGCTGGAACTTGCTTGATCTTCTCTCCGCTTTGATTGTTAAGACTAAAATTCTGCTCAGTTGCCGACCCAGAATCGATACTGCATCGATTTTTCTACCATTTTTGTCCTTACTTCATATCCTTCAGTAGAGAGAGACTATCGATTGGGTCCCTTCTGATCTTCGACCCCAGTCTCGAAAATTCTCGCCCGCTTCTCGTCCGTAAATGTAAAGAGGTTAGTAGGTAGAAGCGAACATATATACCGCCTCAACATTTCTAAAATTATGTGGAGTCACAACGTTATTCGTTCAGTGTTCTTTTCGTTAAAATCTGTGAACTGCTATATCATGGTTTTGTGTCATATATTGTTGTTTTTTTTCTCTTTGCTTTCTTCACGAATTTGAATTCAATATTGCCCTTCTCCTAGTCTGATTTAACTACCAAAGTTAAAAAATCCCATTCTACCCTATAGTTTAAACATAGCAGGAAAAAGAAGGGATATTTTTTCCTGATCGAATCAGTGCGGTGTGAACCTTCCATTTTGGTCGCCGATAATCGTCTCGCTACCCGCATATAGGAACAATGCATTACGTTAATTAGACTATGATGTCTAATATAATATCTATCAATAACGTGAAAAATACAGTTTCATCATTTTTGTTGGTGATGACAATTTTTGTTGTATTACAGTGGTCTCCTTTGTACTGACGACGCCGAGTGACATTATCTTTGTTTCGACAATGTCTAACATTTTACGGAAAGAAGGCGAAATGTCTGACTCCGTTAAAGAGCAAAGTATATCAATAATAGCTGTAAATATATACCGACATATGAAAATTTAATATGAATCAGGACTTAGAAAATTGTCAATTTCATATATGGACCAGATTTTACTGGCATGAATAAACATCCGATAACATAAAATAGTCTGAAGCCATTTAAACAAATCTACAATTATTGAATTATTGTCACAATTTTATCTAAACGAACCGCTTCCAAAATACTGACCAAATCATCAAAGACCACTCATTTCATTGGTCAGGCCGAGAAGTTTTCAGAAGACCTTCGTATATATGTAACCAATATACATATATTGTTTTAGGTTACTAGATATTGTATAACATAATTTATAAAGTGGGTCGCCAAAAGTTTGCTTGGCTTTTTAAAACTATTTCTTCTTTTCGACATTAAATCCAAACGTGGTTATTAGATTGCTGCAATATGTTCTGCTATCTTTCAGACAACTTCATAGTTCAATTATACCAGATCTTTTATCTATTTCAGTCAACAAGAGCCCATAGATCATTATTGCAAGCTTGTCAATAAATAATTCTGTAGACTCATTAAACACGTTCAAAACCAGATATTTGATGAGATGAGCCGAAAAAAAGATAGATGAAAATATTTCAAAATCCCTACCAACAAAGGACAAATCCTTGTAAATAGCACACATAAAATCAATATCTCTATTAGCAGAGGGTTTACAGACATATCATTTTGAAATACCGGTTCCCGTACGAAGTTAAGCTGGTCAAATCCGCTTGGGAATATTCGATTGTTGTAGGTTTGGATGGGCGGCTGGTGTAATTCAACGTTTCTCAACGTGGGCCAGATGGCCCTCCAAGAGGGCCATGGGATATTTTCAGTGAACACAAGGCGAAGTTTGAAAAATGGAGGGCCACGAGTAGGCACAGAAAATTTAGGACCCAGCATATATATATATATATATATATATATATATTAAGAAATGGACAAAGTCCGACAATTTATTTATTAAAGACATTTTTATGTTTAAAGTTCTTTTTATAGATAAAAGAACGTTAAACATAAAATGTCTTTAATAAATAAATTGTCGGACTTTGTCCATTTCTTAATATATGACGTTATTTGTTTACATTTGATACGCCAGAGCAGTTATGAATGTACGAGATTCATGGAAGATTGAAGTTTATAAGCAGTAAATTCGACCTTGTCTACTTTGTGGCCGATCGGTAAGGCACGTCAGCGTAAATGACGGTCCCGTATAGGATGCAGGTTCGAATCCTGTCAAAGAACGAATATTTTCTATGAAAATTTCTCGGACATTCAGGCATTCAGGCCGGTAAATGTTATTTAATACTGTTTATTATATTTACTTAAATACTTGTATCTATAAAAAGAACGTCAAACATAAAAATGTCTTTAATATATATATATATATATGCGAATTGAGTCGCTGTCGGTCACTAGGCGTGTTTCTAAAAATAAATACGCTAAAAAATCCAGTCTCTTCCCTACCGTGCGTCGACGGCTTAATGGTTAGAATCTCAGACTGATACTAATTCAGTCGGGTTTCGATCCTAGTTTGAGGCAACCGGATGTCTAGCCACACTGATGAGCTGCGAAACAGTCTGTCTGTGGATGACGTTATATATGGGGAATATTTTATAATTAATAATTATTACTTAATGTAGTTAAATATTAAATTTATTATTAAGTTAAATGGGAAATTAATCTAAGCCATTATTTTAACATAAATATCTATTTATTGTAATTTGTTCATTTGATCTGTGCAAAATGGCCATTTTTCGTTTTCACTTTCTTAAAATTTAAAACTCATAATTTGAAGTTTAAATTAAGGTATGTTTTCACCAACTTGTATTTCGATTTTTCTTTTTTATAATTGTTAATTTTCTGTAATTGTAATTCGCTTGTTTGCTAATAAATCTTTTACTGGGTATATTTCCTGATATTCTTAAGGTTGCTAAAATAATTCAATTACCAAAAAAATAGGAAAACTGGACTCTCCTTATCAAACTTTCGACCGATTTTGAAAAAAATTATTTTCAGCAAAATGATTTCTTTTATCAATAGGAATAATTTAGTTTCTTCTCATTAGTTTGCTTTTCTTTCTGAATCGTCAACTGAAAAACGAATGACGCATTTTTTGTTGACATTTTTCACACTTTATAAACAGAATTCTTTTTTAGCTATTTTTCTTGACGATCCAAAAGCCTTCGATGCAGCGAATCATAGGTATGTATACGGCAGTACAAAGGGGGATAATCAAAAGGTTCTTTTTTAGATTTGTCAATTATAAACACGGTGGAGTAATGGATAGCAGTTCGGATTGAGGAATCGGAGAGCCGAGTTCGAATCCATTACATTCACTTACGTGCTAATACCCTTGGGAAAGGTATGAATCCTGTTCTCTCAACCCTCAGCTATGGTTAAATAGCAGGACAGACTGGGTTCTATAGACTTGGATGGCAGCTGGTCTACCGCAGAAAGAAATGGCAACATACTGCGGGAAAAATCTGCCTCGTCAGTTATGTATTGAAAGATACATGATCGCTTACGCGTGTGTCACGCATGATACATAACTGACTGACCAAAAATCAGGGAATCATCCAATTTTAATGAAATGTTCAGTATTTTATACATTAAGAAATAAATCTTATAATAAATAGGTTTTTATTTATAAAAAAAAAAAATGAGAATTTTATTTTTTTTCAATTAAAAGTGTAGGGTCGGGGTTAAAAGTGTAGTCATTTGAAAAAAATTCCAATTTCTAATTTTGCATTTCTTGAAAGATTAAAACGAGAAGACCACTTCTACTAAAAAATATTAATTTACGATGTAAAGACCCTGCAAAAGTTACTTGAACATTTTTATTTTGTTTTTAAAATTCTCAAAAATTATTCTCTCCTGGATTTAAAAACAATGATTTTTTTCTTTGGGTTGATGCAAAAAAAATATATATATCTTCCTCTGATAAAACTGACTAAAATTATATTCACTTAAAATTTAACATTGAATTTTAAAATCCAGGGATCCCATCGTCGGGATAATAAAATATGTATTTAAATAAAGATTTTTTTAATTTTTGAAAATGTATGATTAAAAGTTTGCCGTCAAAAAAAGAAAAATGCCTAACGATAGTTTTTTTTGTTTCAGCTGACAAGGCTGAATGCTTTGCTCGTAAGTTCTCATCCAATTCAAAGCTAGACTCATCTGGTGTACCCACACCGGACTTTCCCTCTAGAACTGAGGCTCTACTGAGTGAGATGCACATAACCCCAACAGTGGTATTGGACATGATCCCTAAATTAGACTCCCATAAGGCTAATGGTGGGGGCGGGATACCAGCCATTGTCTTGAAGAAATGTGCTCCTGAATTGGCCCCTGTCCTTTCTAAACTTTACAACTACTGCCTCACCGACTCTTGCTTTCCAGCCTGTTATAAGTCCTCATCTGTTGTGCCTGTCTTTAAGAACTCTGGTAACCCTTCTGACCCATCTAACTGCCGTCCTATCAGTTTCCTACCACTTTTCAGTAAAGTGGCTTTAATTTAACGCCGAAGTGGTGAAGCACCTTACTTCACATAATTTGCTCTCAGACAAGCAATATGGTTTCCGCTTTGCTCGATCTACCGCTGACGTGCTCACAACCATAACTAAATTTGTATACCAAGCACTCAACAATAATGGAAAATCTCGAGCCATGATTCTAGACATCTCTAAAGTATTTGATAGGGTTTGGCATACTGGCCTTCTTCGTAAGCTTCAGGGATACGGTATTGCAGGACGATTATTTGACTTAATACACTCATTCCTCTCAAACCGTGAAATGAAGGTCGTCCTAAACGGTTTCTCCTCCGGCTCCTTTATCACGAACGCTGGTATTCCCCAAGGCTCTATCTTGGGCCCTACACTGTTCCTGATCGCAAGTTTGCATCTACGCGGACGACACAACTATTTACTCCTGCCCCAATAGTAAATCTGGTATCATTGACAAAACTAACCTGGCTGCTGATCTCGAAAAGGACATCCATTCTGTGGTTGACTGGGGGGCAGGAGATGGCTTGTAAACTTTAATGCCTCCAAAAGGAAACTGATCTTCTTTATCTAGCACAAAGATCTCTTCCTGTCTCCCATCAGAATAAGTAATTCCCAACTCCCTGAGAGCGACTCGTTACGCCTGCTTGGTCTCACGCTGTCCGCTGACATGAGGTGGAATAAATACATTGAATCAATAGCTTCATCAACTGCAAGGAAAGTTGTCTCTCTGTGTCGTCCCAGAAAGTTTTTCTCGTCTGAGTCCATCCTTCAAATCTATAAATCAACCATCTTGTCCTTGGAATATTGCTGTTATATATGGTCTGTTGCTCTCGCTGTACGTCTCGAGGTCCTTGACAAAATCCAGAGACGAGTACGCAAGACGATAGGTCCTAATCTGGCATCTAGGCTACAATCGCTATCCCACAGACGTGCCTTCCCCTGTCTCTTCTACAGATATTTTCACGGCAACTGTTCCGACGAGCTATTATCGCTGGTTCCCAGATTACATGAATTTACACGTGCTACCAGACTGGCATCTCGGTCCCATACTTTCACTACCAAAACGGTTAAATGTAACGCCTTCAAGAGCTTCTTCTCCCGTACTTCCCATCTTTGGAAATCCCTTCCTTTTACTTGCTTCCTCGATGACTATAATCTTCAAATATTCAAGTGCAATGTCAATCGACATCTGACACCCTAATATTCTTCCCCGTCTTTCTCTGTATCTTTTCCCCAAACACGCCTCTTTACTCTTGTTCTCAGTCCTCTGTAACCCCTTGCGTGCTAGTGGCACTCCCGCCTTGCTTGGAGTGAAATGCTATAAAAAAAAATAATACTTACAGCAGTGATACTGATAGATTTTAATTTAGTTAGTGCCGGGACCCACGAATTTAATTTGAATGGCTCCCCAGGAAATTCTAAAGTTTCTTAATACAATGTAGTGCTAAACTGCTGGGCTCCAGAGTAAATTTTTTTGTTTCATCATTGTCCCCAAAACAATTTTAATTGTCCTAAATCACTTAAACTATCAGAACATTTTTTTTTAAAAAATTAATTTCATTCAGTTAAAAGAAAACCAGAGATCAGTTGAAGACCCCACCCCAATTTTTCACCCCTGAAGATGTAATATACGAAAATGCTTGGGTCCAACCTCGTGTAATTTTTCTAGAAAAAATGTTTTTATTTCACTTAAACTTTGCCAGTGCACCTAAGAAAAAGTGCAGGTAATATTCTGTCGAATATCTTGCTAATGGATTCTTTAAGATCTCACAAAATTGTATAATGCATGTGTTACTGCTATGCATGGCCTTGCTCTCAAATGAAAGTATGAGTCCCTGCAAATTGAAAAAACATAGCATTTGGAGACTGCGCATAGAGACGAGAAAGACAAGTCGTTAGATTTCTTCAAGAAGTTACGCGAATGGTTTCAAGAAAGGATGACAGTGAATTATATGTCTACCCCAAAATAGACCGAGGAATTCAAATTTGATTGCAAAAGCTAGTAAGTCTCATACTATTGGTGACTCTTTGATCATGCTTGCAGTGGCTGTAGTGCTTTCAGCAGTCATGAATCAGAGTGCACTAGTGTTATTTCTCTGAGCAACTCATCAGTATCATAAACGTTGATAAAATGACAGCTGATGTTGAAAACAAATTAGTCTCAAAACTTCAACTGGACGAATCAAATTTACCTGATAATTCTGCTTTTTTGATGACATTTGTGAGGTTTCTTGGTGTTGATGATATATGTCAAGAAGTACTTTTCACGTTGAAACTAACGACTGGCACTAAAGATGAGCCCATCGTCAAAATTTTGAGGCCTGTTTTGAGGAGAACAGAATTCTATTCAAGAGCATTGTGGCTTGTGTAGCAGATAGCCCTGCTGCTATTTTTGGAAGGGTTCGGGGATTCAGTGCTTACTTAAAAAAAAAAGCTGTTTCGAATAGGGTTTGTATGGCTTGTGCTGTTTACCAGCAGCACCTGGTCCCAAACACCTAGCAAGACATCTGCATGAAGCACTTACCAATGTTATCAAAGCTGTCAACTTGATAAAAAATGCACTGCAAGATCGTTGATTTCAGAAACTATGTGAAAAATACAGTGATGCATTTGAACGATTTTTGTTGCACACAGAAGTCAGGGTAATTGGCCACATAATTCTGGGACAGTGTTATTTCTTTCTTGAGTGAACTTGGACAGAAACTTGTTGATGCAAAGCGCGATATCTTCTACTTGTCTGACATATTTGAAAAGCTAAATATCCTGAGCAAAGAGCTCCAAGTAAATGAGTCTACGATATTTTCCTGCAAGGAGGAAATTAACGCATTTAACGGGAAACTAAAGTTGATTTGGCTGAACCTCGGGAGACAGGAGTGTGTGCAGTTTCCTTCCCTAGCAAATGTTGTGACTAAGTAAATGGTTAAGTAATAACCAAAACTAGATTTGCAGATATATCGTATATTAAACAGTAAGTACACCAGAAGAGTATTACACGACTAGTGAGTGCGTATCGGATTAACTAGAGCTCAATCTGTTCACAGTTCTCGAAGCCTTCTCTCCAACTAATCTTATAGTAGGCGGAAGAGTCTAACACCACAACAGCAAATATATACATTGGGTTGCTTGATAATGACCTAGCAGTGTATGTTGATCATTTGAAGCAGATGCATAATGATATGAAAACTCACTTCTCTGACCTACTCCAAATGACAGTGTTGCACTGGTTTGTGGATCCTTTCATTGCTGATGCATCTGAAATTAGTATCACCCTACAAGAAAGTTTCAGTGAACTTCAAAATAACACAACAACTCAAGCGACGTTCAAGTGTGCAGGATACCAGAAGCTGTGAACGAATGAAGACATGCATAAGGATTACCCACTACTCTGGAAAGAAGTGAAGTTCCTCTTACTCGCTTTATCCACACCTTACTTGGGTGAGTCTGGTTTCAGTGGGATGATGCATCTGCTGTTAAAAAACTCGAAATCGCTTTGACGCAGACCAAATATTGACAATTTGGCAGCCCTACACCAACCACAGGGGTCCCATTGAAACCCTACAAGATAGAACTGATGGTACATCTAGTTTTTATTCAAATAAAATATTTATCCAAATAATATTATTCTTTGATTTAGAACTTGAGTTAGTATTTTGATGCCATAGTGCTATCCAAACTACAACTTTTAATATTCCTATTTCCCTAGATGTATTCAGGGACGGGATGAAAGGGAGGTGAGGGATAAGAGTACACGTTGGCATGAGGGTCCATAAAGAAATCGCATTGGATTGAAGGGGCCCACGCCCAGAATAACGTTGAGAAACATTGGTAAAATGAACTGGAGATCGAAGAGTTGAGTTCCAATTACCAATCGGGTTCATTATATTCACTTACGTGCAAATAACCATGGGAAAGATCTGGATCCACATCTTTCCCCTCCAGTTATATGCTCCGCTTTGGAACATTAAAATTTCCGTCAATCAATCTATCTATCTATCTATCTATCTATCTATCTATCTATCTATCTATCCGATTCTACATTATTTACATTATTCGGACTATTGTCCTCATCTTTGTCGCCATATTTATTACAATGTTTCGGCCGTTCTACGCTCCAGCCTTCTTCAGGTGGTTGGAATGTCGAACTGAAACCTTTATTTCGCTCATTGGAGTAGACCGTTCTAGTTCCACATGCCATGTTTATTGGATGCAAGTTATCAGTTATCTCCTGTTAATTTCCCTCTGAAAGTTCTCCACTGCCTTAACCGGGTATTGAACTCATACTCTTTGGGTCCTGTCACGGGATCTAACCAACGCCTTTATCCACTTGAGGACACATGGCACAGTGTCCTGAAGAAGGCCAGAGCGTACAACGGCCGAAACGTTGTAATAAATATGGCGACAAAGATGATAACAATAGTCCGAATAATGTAAATAATGTACATAATACCTCAACTCAGAAATATAGACAGATAC